>CAJVPV010003000.1:0-11995 GCA_910591835.1 Acaulospora morrowiae | reverse complement strand
TTTTTTTTATATATAAAAAATCATCACTTAATTAATCACTATCCAATCGTTCCGATACCTGTGATCACCCTCTGTATTGAGGAAGACCTATTGGAGACCAAGGGGAAAAGAAAAAAAGAAGTCAGATTTTAAATATTTGATGAAATTTTGCATATCAAAGATGTTGGTTGTAGGGATTTATATATTTAAGATTGAAAGATTTTCTTGAATTGATAATGATTTTTGTGATAAGAGATTTTTGAGTTTGAAAAAATATGTGGAAAAATGTTTGAAGAAGTATTTGGATCTAAGTTTTTAAATAACCGTGCTGATACTGTATACTGAAGTAATTAAGGAAAAGTATTGTTCAAATTCTAAATCAAGAAATTTGAGATCAAGAGACAGAGGAGACTTAAGAGGAGAAAATTAAAATAAAATTAGAGAATTTTGAGGGAAACTGTGTAAAATCTTTTGATTTATCTTTTTTTTAAGTTCAAGTTTTTGAGGTTGCTTCTTTTTTTGATATGAAAATAGTAGAAGAGGTTTTTGGAAAAATTATATGAATTATCTGATAATATAGGTAAAGTTGTAAAATATATATCTGGTAACATGATGAATTTATAATATGAGTAGAAAGATTTGACAACTTCTATCATGGTGTTTCTATCAATGATAGGAATTCTTTATGAAACTTTAACTTTAATATGAAAAGGAATTTTTTCAGGAGAAAAAAAAAATTTTGAAAGAAGATTTGAGATTATCTTTTTGTATTCTTGTAAAGTTGAAAAATAATCCAGTTTCTCATTATCTTTTGGATGATAGAATAAGTTATATTCATATTTTATAATCTAAGAAAACAGATTGGGACCAAAATCAGTTATGCTAATATATATTAGATAGACAATGAGAATACTGGCATTCAAGAGGAGCCTGATTTTGTACCTGACTTTTTTGTTTAACTAAGAAACATTATTTTTCTTTTTGTAGTTAACTTGAAAACGAAATTCTAATTTTTTATATTTTTTTTGGTAAGTACTTTTAAGCTCTTCTGTTTTGAAAAAAAAAAAATTTTTATCTTGCACTTCTATTCTTGTAAAAATTTCCAAAAGTGACTTTTGTCTAATTTAATTTTAAAACTTTTTTCTAGCTATTTTTATAATAAATATATAGATTTTTTAAATTTTTGTTAGATTGAAATAAGATATTTTTTCTAAAATATTAATCTGGCTTTTAATATATTTTTCAATACTTTATATATTAAAACAGAGTATTAAATTATATTAAAAACAATTATATTATCAAATTACAACTTAAATTAAAAACTATTTAATTTTAATCTAATTGATCAATTATATTATTAAATTTAATATTGTGTAAAAAATATTATTAAAAAATTAATCAATTAAAAAATTTTAATTAATTATTATTAAAAATTTCAATGTAATCAAAATTTAGAATCAAATTGAAATAAACAAAATTTCTTAAAAACTTTTAAAAAAAATTACATATTAAAAAAAAAGTCTTAATAGAAATAATAATAATAATATTGAAATATAAACTTTGAAAAAGAGCTTTTTGAAACTTTAGACCTTTGACAGAATAATTAGAAAATAGTTTTTCTTAGTTTTTTTTTTAAAAAAAGATTTTCTTGTTATAGATTTTATAATATATATTTTATAGTTTTTTTGTTAAAATTTCAAAAAGTTTTTTTTAAAAAAATAAAAACAATCAAAAAGAATGTAATTGTTTCAGAAAAGATATGTTATTAAAGAAATTAAATAGACCTTATTACTAAAAAAATATAAAAGATTTTCAGAAATATTTGTTTTTTATATTGACAAAAGGATTAATAAAAAGAGTTTTTTATTTATAATTTATATTTTTTTATTATTTAAATTTGATTTTAAATTTATTTATATAGTTATACTTAAGATTATTATTATTTATAGTAAATAAATGTTCTAATTTAATAAGTAATATAATTATATAAATGTTGTCTTTATACTAATTTACTATATTAAGGTTGCTTATAATAATTATACGCTAAACTTAAATATTATTAATAAAAAATATTTTTTTTATTTTTGTTAAATATGAAAAAACAACATTTATTTCTTATACTAATAAATAAAAATGATTTGTATTATAACTAATGAATTATTAAATTTTTCTACTTTGCTGTTCTTTTAAATTATTTTCTAAATCTAGGTTAATTGAAAATATATTATCCTTATTATGAACACATAGCATAAACAATTCACTTGCAATGTACAAATATTATAGCATTTTTTTTTCTATTGATTCGTATCCGAATACTTAAACAAACTCGTATAAGTGTAATAATGCCATCACAGTTATTTTGACATAACCGTCATCCTATATGCCAGGTGGTATAATCTGAAAACTATATATTATTACATTATGAAATTTCACTTAAAAACAATGCAAATGCAGCTGTATGTATTCTGCACTACTGCTGCACAATTACTGTATGGGGAATACCCCAAAATAGTAATAAATCCATGCTGGTTTAAATACTTTAATTGTAAATACTTATTTATTTATAATAAATTTAACAAAAATAAAGCATTAATTAGAGTATCACGATAAGACTGCTAATAGTTTCAACCTAAGCTTGATAATTTTCATTAAAATAAACTCCCGAATCTTCAGTTGCCCCCTTTGCTTTAAAAGGCAAATGTTTATCAAATCCAAACCTTTTACATTTAGAATATATGTTTTACAAATCCATAACATATTTTGACGTGAAGTCCAATATAAAGCAACTTGCAACGTTTGGTCATCTATTCTTTTTACATACCATAAACAAATGATTTCATCTTCACCACCCGTTATAAAAGATCTCCCGCTTTTGTATTCTTCCAATTAAGACTATAAACATCTCCGGGAGAGTATATAGTGGCTATACAGTTACCAGATATCGTAAACCATAGCCGTACTATATTGTCATTGCTGCCCGATGCCAGTTGGGTGCCATCAGGTGAAAAGACCACACTATTAATCCTATAAGTGTGTCCTTTTAGAATGCATGGATTCAGATCTAAATTCTTGAGAGACCACAGCCATACCATCTCATTATCACTGCCTGATGCCAGTTGAATTCCATCAGGTAAGAAGGTCACACTTCTGACCCAACCAGTATGTCCTTCTAGAATGTGTGGATTCAAATCTAAATTCTCGATAGACCACAATTATATCATATTGTCTAAGCTGCCCGACGCTAGTTGGGTACCATTAGGTAAGAAGGTCACACTAACAACACTATCAGTATGTCCTTTTAAAATACATGGGTTCCGATCTAAATTCTTGATAGACTACAGCCGCACCATCTTGTCATTACTGCCTGATGCCAGTTGGGTGCCATCGGGTGAGAAGGTCACACTATTAACATAATGAGTATGTCTTTCTAAAATGCGTTGATTTAAATCTAAATTCTCAATAGATTACAGCTGAACCGCCATGTCATTACTGACTGATGCCAGTTTGGTGCCATCAGGTGAGAAGATCACACTATTAACGTCACTAGTGTGCCCTTTTAAAAGGCGTGGATTCAGATATAAATTCTTAATAGACCACAGTTGTACTGTCTTGTCTGAGCTGCCTGATGCCAATTGGATGCCATCAGGTAAAAAGGTCGCATTATAAATACTAGAAGTATGTTCTTCTATAATACATGGATTTAGATCTAAATTTTCAACAGACCATAGTCACACCGTCTTGTCGTAGCTGCCTGATACCAGTTGGGTACCATCAGGTGAGAAGGCCACACTATTAACTCCACTAGTATGTCCTTTTAAAATGCGTGGAGTTAGATCTAAATTCTCGATAGACCACAGTCGAATCGTATTGTCTGAGCTTCCCGATGCTAGTTGGGTGCCATCAAGTGAGAAGACCACACTATCAATTCTATTAGTGTGTTCTTTTAGAATGTATGGATTTAGATCCAAGTTCTTGACAGACCACAGTCGTATCATCTTGTCTGAGCTGCCAAATGCTAGTTGGATACCATTAGGTGAGAAGGTCACACTCAAAACGATGCTAGTATGTTCTTCTAGAATGCATGGATTCCGATCTAAATTCTCAATAGACCACAGTCGAATTGTATTGTCTAAGCTGCTCGATGCTAGTTGGGTGCCATCAGATGAGAAGATCACACTATTAATTCTATCGGTGTGTCCTGTTAGAATGCGTGGGTTTAGATTCAAGTTCTCGACAGACCACAGTCACACCATCTTGTCATCACTGCCTGATGCTAGTTGGGTGCCATTAGGTGAGAAGGCCACACTCAAAATGATGCTAGTATGTTCTTCTAGAATGCGTGGATTCTGATCTAAATTCTCGATAGACCACAGTCGCACCGTCTTGTCTGAGCTGCCCGATGCTAGTTGGGTGCCATAAGGTGAGAAGGTCACACTCAGAATGGTATTAGTATGTCCTTCTAAAGTATGTATCTTTTCTAACGTTTCGACATTATAAAGAAAAATTTCCCTTCCACTAGCAACAGCAAAAGAACGTCCGTCTGGAGAATAACAGCAACAATAACACTCGTTCTTAAGATCTAAAAAAGGAAATTCACCGAATTGCACGCCTATCATATTAGCTTCACTAAAATCTGCATATTGTTGAAATTAATGTTAATTAAATTTGCTTCTTTAAATTGAGTACAATGAAACAAGCCGTAACTTAAATCCGCACCGGCGATATGAATGCCATTTAGATTCTTTCCACTAAATGACATTCCAGCTTTATTCAAAATTGTGATTGCATTTGCTGCAGCGATTTCGAATTTAGTTTCTTTTTTCGATTTCTCAATCAGATTAAGAAGATTGTCTTTAAATTTTTTGGCCTGTTGTGCATCTTTTGAACCTCCATCATTTTGTGCATATTCTGTTAGAAAGTGAACACCTCTGGATCACCTAGTACTGAAATTTCTTCAAATAGTGTGGGTCTAGCTTTTTTGCAAATATCTTCGAAGATTGATCGAGCAACAAAATATTCGAATAAAGATTTGTGAATAAATCGATATTGGTCACCATTACGACTTAAAGGAGAGTTGTAACGTAAAAGACGTGTCTCCGGATCTCCATATCCAAAGAATTTAGCACGCCAATCGGTATGAGTTTTTGTGTTATCTGCGTCTGAATACGTTACTACTACTTCATTAGTCTTAAACATTTCAACCGCCAAATTTTTGTTAAATCGCATACAATATCTCGCAAAATCATTTTATCTAATTTTTTAAAAGCCTTTTTTTCTTCGTCATCCAATTGGATGCGACTTAGACGGTCTTGGGATCGTTCAAACCATTTTTCCACAAACTCATTGTACAAGCTTAAGCGAGTTATATTTTTTGCTGAGTTCTCATTCTCCAAGTCCGGTACACTGAATAGCAATCTTTAAGATAAAGGGATTACTCAATAACTGATCTGAATCAGGAACACGCTTTAAAACGACTTCATATTTTTGTGCATCTCCTTTTTTTTTTCGACGTACTTTCTAATATATCCTCGAATTTCCTCTCTAGAAAAAGGTGCTAACCATATTTCTTGGAAGGAATAGAAATTCCACGAGGTATAAATTTGAATTTATAATTTGTACTTAAATACTCCGGCCGACAACTAATAATAATTTTTGCTTCCTTCCACTCACGAAGTTTATTTTTATCATAAAAATTTGATTGACGGTCCTTGATCTCATCATAACCATCCAATATAAACACGAATTTGCAGTTTTTTCTCAAGTTTTCAATAATTTCCTCAGAAAATCTTAACTCTTTTAAATATTTTTGAATTATTTTCTCATTAGGATATCTATAGTTGGAAGTGAAATAAATAAAGGGATAAGTTTATTATCTAACTCGTCTTCTGACGAATAATCCTTCCAAAGACATTGAGCGAGGTGACGGTTAAAAGTAGACTTTCCCGCTCCAGCCTCACCTAGGAGCAGCAGAACCTTTTTTCTGAAGTTAAGAAAGTGTCAACCTCGGCCTTTAAGTCAAATGAGTTCGTGGCATTTAGGGTCCACTTTCCTTTTGGTGGCACATATAAATCCAATGCATTTTTAATCTCTTCGTCTTGTTCAAGTTCGTCCAAATATTCATTTCTAATTTTTCCTAACTGCGCCAGCGGTTCTGTGACATTTGACGCTAAATTCTGTGATAATTTAAGACGAGCCTCAATTAACAATTCTGAATTCCTGTATATAGAAGAATTGGATACATTTTTGCCAGACGCTACTTTATTAATCATCGTTTTGGCATAATTTTTAACTTCTGGATGTTGTCCCCATTGGATTTCGTTTTGATAAGATCACCTAAAAATTCGACCGCACCTTGTTGCATTTTCAAATCCCGTTGTATGCAGGCAATCTGTCCTAAGCGTTGGCAAAGGCCTATTAAAAACCATTTGTTCTTATTATAGGGATTCTGACGAACAAACTGCTCGAGTCTATTCAACTGATTTTCTTGAATAAAAATATCTATAAATAGTAGAGCCAAATACCATTGTCTTGTCTGTTCAAACCCTACTCCTTCTCTTAATGTTTGAATCGTCTCGACTAATTCTCGAATGCGAATTGCAACTTCATTAAAACCTTCAAATGCTTCACCGAAATCTTTAAAGGTGTCCAGTAATTTACTTGGGTCTAAACTTCTAATCGCATTAACTAAATTAATAGTTCCACTAGCAATTTTAAAAGTTCGACGCATAACTTCTTGCCATAATTTTTCATCACTTGTTATACAACAATGCCTGGCAGGCGTAGTGAGCATGGTAAGCTAACGCCGGATTATCTTTTAACTCTTTAAGCTGTTTATATAATGGCGCATGTAGCTTCTCACGCCTAATACCTTTAACACCTACCGCACCATGGCATCTAATAACGGACAGATTGTTTGTAGTAGTTCGCTGAGTTGAGCCTCATCTTGTTTATGCAGATCTTCTATATGTGAATGTAAGATTCTTAAAATCGCCACTAAATTCCTAGGAGAGAGTTGGGCATGTTTTGAATTATTTGAGTTAAGCCAATCAAATGTTCGGAATGTTATAATGTTGAGTTTTTAATTTCCTGAATATTTAATTCTAACAATTCTTCATATATTTCTTTATTTGGAATAGATGCCAAAACGACGATTTCTCTTTCTTCTTGAATTTCCTCTGGGCAAATAGTTCAATAATTTCGTGAGATAATTTTATTAGTAGTGGCGCTTGTTCCTGAGTATGATTATTAGGTTGCAGATAATAGGCCAAATCCTGAGTGCTGCTAATATTATTTGTCATTTATCTTCGAATGTGGCTCGGATGTTACTAGAGGATCTTGGATAAAAAACTTTAGTTTTGGTAAAAATGCCGGCGTCATTGTTTCTATTAAAGAGGTTGATGGTACAATAGGACTGATAAAAGAACTTTCTATAGGTATGTTTTCTAATTGCACAGGTTTTGTTGATGTTTCAGGTTTGATTAATGCTTCGCTGTATTTCGGTCCATACTTTTGAGCTTCTTTATAGCAAGTATTAGCATTATCCATTTCTCCTAATCATTTGTAGATATCACCACATTCTACATAAGCTTCGGCTAAACGTCTTTCTACGTCATGAAATAGGGAGGATCCATGAGCCTTGAATTCTTCAATTGCCTTTTGATAAGAATCTAACGCTTCCTTAAGATGACTATCTGATTTTTGTTTTCTAACATTTTCTAAATGGATCTTGCCCTTTTTGTAATGTTTGTCAAACATATTTATTTAGTATTTTGAGGAAAAGGTTGACCTCAATAACTAAGCCGTTGTATAAAAAGGGTATTACAAAATATAAGATTCTGCTACGTATGGGACGACAGTGTATGTAACACCAAAAATTCATAAATTCACGAAATTTCTTCTTTAAGCTACAGAGGACTTATAAAATGCGTCACTTTTTACAAAACTATGTCGGTGCTATCAAAATTTAAAATATACAGTGTGGAATAAAAAAAAATTTTTTTTTATTATGCACCAGCGTAATTGTCTGGTTGGAAGTTATTCCTAATAACAATGTTTACATTTATCTAAGACAATGTTATAATGTATTGATTGCTAGTAACATTCAACTCTTATTGGAATTGCTCCAAATAATGACATTTGCTGTAACTTGTTTCTAATTTACACTAGGTATAGAGGCTAATCTACTGAATAAAAAAATTTTTTTGTTTGGTCAGTAGTATGCATTTTTACTAGTAATTAAGCTTTATTTCTATTGAAGAAAAATTAAGAGGAAATTGAAAAAGGGTATTAGAAGTAATATCTATGACAAATAAAACTATATACAATAATTCCTACTTGCTCTATCAGGAATAAATCCCTTTACAACTACCTGCAGCTGGACTAACTATTTGATTTCTTACTTATTCAAATGATATCCAAGAATATTCAAGATAGACTTATAACTGGTTCTTACTACCTGAACAGTAACTTATATAACTTTGCATAGAGCAGGTCTTATTGCCAAATATCTTCTCAAGATAAATATCATCAGATCAGTTTATTATTAGATTAGAATGAAACTAATGCAAATATTTGTATAAAAATATCAGATATTAAAGGAGTAAATACCAAACCTATTTATTGAAAACAGATATTTCATATATCTTACAACTTTTGGCAATTATCGTAACACTAACTGAACAATTATTGTACTATGATACCTTTTCTGAAAATTACAATCTCAATGCTTACTGAATCAGTATATAAAATGGTTTCTTATAAGAAACAGTATTTTTATAGATTATAATGCCAGATACCATATTAATTTTATTTAACTACCCTCATATAAAATTGAATTAATATTTTGGGATTTGATTTGTGAAATATTAAACATTGTGCTATGGATTCACAGGTTATTAACAATATAAACTATTTTAATGTAAAGATTAATTTTTTAATTAAAAAAAAGTCCTTTAAACAGAAAATAAAATTATTTAAAAAGAGTTATATATTAAAAAAAAAAAAAATCCCAAGAAAGTTTTATAAAGAAATAATTATTATAGGTCTTTTCTTATACAATTCAAAGAAAAAGCAAAATTCTCAAACTTGCTTTTCCCTGATTAAAGATTCTATCCCAATGTATCAATATATTTTTTTGATTTTCTTGAAGTTCTTATAATGAAAAAAAAGAAGGTATAAAGAACTTTTGGATATTGAAAAGGTAAAAAAAATATTTGTTTCTTTGATTTTGAAGAAAATTACTATAAAAGTAAAAAAATTTAAAAAAAAGTTATACAATATATTAAGAAAATCTTTAGATATATATATTTTTTACTATAATTTAATAAATAATTATTTAATTTTTAAAAAATTTTAACAATATATTTCTTATAATATAATAATAAAATTACTAAAATTTAATTAATAATTTATTAATAAATTTATTATAAAATATTGATTTAAAATAACAAATTAAGTATGTCAAAATTTATTAACTAATTATATATAAAAATTTGTATATTAATAATTATAAAAATATGTTTTTTATTATAAAAAAATATTTTAAAAAGTTATTAACATAACAATAATAAATTAGTTTAATAAATATCTTGTATTTAATATATAATTATTTGTAATAAAAATTTTTTTTAAAAAAATTAAGTTATAAAATCAAAAAAATATTTTTTTTTGGCTAAATAAAAAATTATTAAATACTCTTTATAATATTAAAATAAATATTCAAAATTATTATTTTTTTATTTTATAAATTTAATTTTTAAAAAATTTTTAAATTTAAAAAGAAATTTTATTTTATATAAAAATTATATATTAATAAAAAAATTTTGAGTTTGCCAAATAAAAAAAATTATTAAAAAAATCAATTTATAATATATAGACACTCTTTAATAAATTTATATATTAAAAAATTTTAGAAAATTTATATAATTTATAATTGTAGTAACAAAATAAAATATTAAAAAAATATGTTTCATGTTTTTTAATTAAAAATTTATAATATTTTTATAATACATTTTAAAAATTTTTATAAGTAACTTTATTCTTTATATGTTTAAAAAACATATATGCAAATTTTTATTTAATTTCACTAAATATTTATTGAATTATAAATAAAAATAAATTTATAATTTTTTCTAAAGACTTTTTTAACACACTGTATATAAAAAAAAGTTTTTTTTGTAAATTAATTATAATAAACATATTATATATATATGTATATATATTTATTTAATTAGTTAAGTCTTGTCTAATGACTTTTGTTATTTAGTTTATATATATATTTATATATTACAAAAATTACTATTTATAAATTATTTTAGATATATATTAAATTATATTAAATTACTTTTATAATAGTTTGTTATTATAAATATAATCTCAAAAATATTAAATTAGTACCAATATATCAAAACTTTATTAATATTATTAAATATCCTATGGTTTTATTTCTAATTAAAAAAATTAAAGAAAAACTAAAATAAAAAAAAAAAACTAAAAAATAATATTTATATTGATAAAAAAATTTTTTATATAAAGATTGTTTTTTTAATTTATATTGTTTCCTATTATAATAATAAATTTTGTAATATTATATTGGTAAATTTTGTAATGTTATATTGATAAATTTTGAAATTATTAATATATTGTATCAAGTTTTTATAATTAGATAAATTGAATTTTAAATCTTTTTTCTAATAATCTATAATACAGTATATTATTATTATATCATAAACTTATAGATCAGGCTAAAAAAAATTTTTTTTAAATTATAAATTTCAATATAGAAATTTACATGTACTGTAAATTATGATTGAAAAATAAAATTTTTGATTAAAGTAAACTTGGTTAAAATAAAATGAATATAAAAAATTAATACGTAATAATAATAATTTTTTTTACAACTTGTGAAAAAATCATGATGTTTTAAACATTAATATTAAAATCATTTCATTTTTGATTTTCTAAATTAATCTTATGGAAATCTTTAAATAATTTCATACAAACATCTTTTTTTACTAATTTAGGTTATTTTATTTATTATTATTTTTTAACAGATTTCTATATTAAAATGATTTAAATAATTTTTTGTTATAAATATCTATATATAAATTGTTATCTTATTTTATTATACTGTATATTTTGTTCAAATTTTTTGTATATCAAAACGATAGATGTGAAAAGTATTGAAACTGTTATGTCTGATGGTTACGTGTCATGGAACGAATGGTATCATGTATTAAAGTGTTTGAATGACTTGTTATAGGTTGATTAAACAATTTTTTGTTCAAAGCTTTTATTTAACATTTGTGTCTAACACGTGAATATTCGCCCAAAGATGCGTTTGCCACGGAATTATTGATGTGTACGCAACAGTTCAGTAATCGAGTATTTCAAGACTGACGTACAAATAATTTAATCATCTAGTTACATATGACCCTAATCTAGACCTAAAATCTCCTTCCCATTTAGTACTTCGAATTTGGCATCCTCGAAGGCATTGCCAAACTCTTCATACCTTCCATCCAAATACCTTGCCAGGAATTTTTCCACAATGGAATAGAACGATAGGCTGTTCGCTGGTCGAGCGAATCCGTGACCTTCATCGGTATAAAGAATATAACCCACTGGAATTGAATTGGACACGAGCTTCTCCACAATTTGATCGCTTTTTAGGGAAAGTTATTATCGCGAATTTCACGAAAGATTAACATCTTATTAGTATTATATACTGACTAAAATAATCAAAGATAGTCCTTTCTAGAAAAAATATACGGTACGTACGATTCGGAACGCTTTACGCGTGGATCATTTTGACCTGCAAATCATGAAGAATCCAACATCAATAAGGCACTATCCGAAAATGACGCAAGCGACTTAACAACATACCCTGAGCAATTAACAAAGGTCTAATGATATTGTCGGCGCGAGTCAATGGGCTACAGCTGGTTAGAAACTCTCGACCTTCTTCTGTTTCGGGATTTCCACCGATTCGAATGGTAAATTCGTTAAACATCGGTTT
>CAJVPV010002999.1:0-11999 GCA_910591835.1 Acaulospora morrowiae | reverse complement strand
CGGTGGTTTAATTGATCTGAGTTATATTCTTTACTTTTAGGGAGTAAGCATATTTTCATTAATATTTGTTGAGTAAAATCATATCTTTGGTGGTTTAATTGATCTGAGTAATATTCATTAACTACGATTACAGACGGTAAGCATATTTCCATCAATATTTGTTGACTAAAATCATATCTTTGGTGGTTTAATTGATCTGAATTATATTCTTTTACTTTTAGCGCGTAAGCATATCTTTATTAATATTTGTTTGAGTAAATTCATATCATGGGTGGTTTAATTGAGCTAATTTATATTCTTAATTTAACTACAATTACAGACAGTAAGTATATTTTCATTAATATTTGTGAGTAAATTCATATCTTCAGTGGTTTAATTGATCTGAATTATATTCTTTACTTTTAGTGAGTAAGCATATTTTCATTAATATTTGTTGAGTCAAAAGTATTTTAATTGATGAATTACGTGATTTACTTTCAGCGTGTAAGCATATATTACTCATTATTTGTTAAGTAAATTCATATAATAGGAGTTTTGATTAATCTGTGTTATATTATTTCTTTAGCTGGTAAGCATATTTTCATTAATATCTATTGAATGAACTCATATTAAAGGTGTTTTAATTAAATTGAATTATTTTATTACTTTAACTACGGTTTCAGCGGGTGAGCTTATTTTTATTAAAATTTTGAGTAAATTCATTTTAATTGATTTGAGTTATATTTTTTCTTTTAGCGTGTAAGTATATTTTATTAATATCTCTGTTGAGCAAATTTATATTAAAGGTGGTTTAACTGGCCTGATGATATTCTTTACTTTTAGGGCGTAAGCGTGTTTTTATTAATATCGATTGAGCAAATCAATATAAAATAAGTTTTTATTAATCTGAATTATATTCTTTGCTTTTAGCACGTAAGCATGTTTTATTAATATTTGTCAAGTAAATTTATATCAAAGGTGGTTTAAGTCATATTCTTTAATCATGATTAGACAGTAAGTAAATTTTCTTTAATGTTCATTGAGCAGATTTATATTAAAAGTGAATTAATTGATCTAAGTTATATTCTTCAATCTTACCATGATTACAGAAGGTAATAAGATTTTCCTTGAGTAAATTCAGTCAAAAGAGTTTGATTAATCTTATTTATTATTTTTACTTTTAGCGGGTAATCATATTTCATTAATATTTGTTAGTAAATATCAAAGGTTTATTATTGATCTGAGTTATATTCTTTACTTTTAGCGGGTAAAAATATATTTTCATTAATATTTATTAAGTAAATTAGTACCAAATGTTTTAATAGATTTGGGTTACATTTTTTAACTACGATTACAGAACGTAGGCATATTTTTATACTAATTGCCGAGGAGTTTATATCAATGTATTTTAATTGATCGTAATTATATTTTTTACTTTACGATTACAGATGGTAAGCATATAATTAATATTTGTTTAGTTAATTAGTATCAAAGTTGTTTTAATTGATGTGAGTTACATTCTTTTTTCTTAGCCGGTAAGCATATCTTCATACTAATTGTTGAGTGAGTTTTTATATAAAAGATTTTTAATGGATCTGGATCATAATCTTTACTTTGACTACGATTACAGATTGTAAGTATATTTTTATTATGTATCTTTATATAAAATGGTTTTAATTTGAGTTACACGGATAACAGATGGTAAGAGTAAATTCATGTTATTAATATCAAAGGTGTTTTTATTAATTTAATTATATTCATTGCTTGTAGCGGGTGAGCATATTTGGAGTAAATTCATATTAAAGGCGTTTCAATTGTTCTGAGATATATTCTTTACTTTTAGCATGTAAGCGTATTTTCATTAATATTGTTAAGTAAATTTATTCTAAATATGGTTTAATCGTTCTTTATTTAACTGCCATTACAGACGGTAAGCGTAATTTATCAATATTTGTTAATTTGTATTAAATTAATCCGAGTTAATTTTTTACTTTAACTACAATTTTAGAGGGTAAACATATTTTCGTTATTTGTTGAGTAAATCCATATCAAAGATGTTTAATTGATCAGAATTATTTTCTTTACTTTAACTACGATTACAGAAGGTAAACTTGTTTTTATAGATAATTGTTGAGTAAATTTATATTAAAGGTGTGTTAATCAATCCGATTTTTATCCTTTTCTTATAGGGTGTAAGATATTTTATTAATATTTGTTGAGTAACGGTGTTTTAATTGATATGAATTAATCCTTTATATTAACTACGATTACAGACGGTAAGTATATTTTGTTAATATGTATTGACTAAATTTATACCAAAGGTGTTTTGATTGAACTGAGTTATATTATTTACTTTTAGGGGGTAATCATACTGTATTTTTATTAATATTTATTGAGCAAATTTATATTAAAGATGGTTTAATTGATTCGAGTTAAATATTTTACTTTAGCTAGTAAGCATTTTCATTAATATTTGATAAGTAAATTTATATCAGTATTGTTTTAATAATATTAATTACATTATTCAATTACTATTACAGACTGTAAGCATACAGTATTTATTAAATAATTTATATCAAAGGAGTTTAAATTGATTTGGATTATACTCCTTAATTACGATTACAGATGGTAAGCATATTTTTTTTGCTGATAATGTCATATCAAAGGTGTTTTAGTAGATGAGTTACATTATATACTTTAACTGCGATTACAGAAGGCAAGCAAAATTTCGTTAATATTTTTTGAGTAAATTCATATTTAATGTGTTTTAATTGATCCAAGTTATATTATCTATTTTTAGCTGGTAAGCATATTCTTATTAAAAATATCAAAGGTATTTTAAATTAATCTGATTCGTATACTTTATTTATGACTATAGAATGTAAGTATGTCATCGTTATTAATTTGGTTTTTATTGCTCTGAGTTACATTCTTCACTTTAACCATAATTACAGACGGTACGCATATTTGCTAATATTTTGAGAAAATTCATATCAAGCATTTTTAATTTACCTGAGTTATTATCTTTACTTTAGGGGGTAAGAATAATTAATTTATTAAGTAAATTAATATTCATGTAAACATGTTTTAATTGATCTGAGTTATATTTTTTAATTTTAGCGTGTAAGTATATTTTTATTGATATTTTGAGCAATTCATATCAAAGGTGCTTTAATTGATTTGAGTCATGTTATAATTTAATTACGCTCTCAGTCTGTAAGCATACTTCCATTAATAATTGTTGAGTAAACTTATATTGAAGATGTTCTAATTGATCTGAGTTATATTTCTAACTTATAGACGGTGAGTTTATTTTTGTTAACACTTGTTATGCAAAGTCATGTCTAAAGTATTTTAATTAATCTGAGTTATATTCCTAACTTTAACTTCAATTATAGACGGTAAGTTTTTTGCAATAATAACTGTTATAAATCATATCTAAGAAGTTTCAATTGATCTAAATATATTCCTAATTTTAACTACCATTACAGAATGTAAGCGCATTTTTATCAGCATTTGTTGAGTAAATTCGCAATATTTTAATTAATAAGTTGTATATTTTTTATTTTAACTATAATTACAGTCAGTAAGAATGTTTTCATTAATATTTGTTGAGTAAACACATGTCAGGGTTTTTAATTTATTTAAGTTATGTTTTTTTACCTTAAATGTGATTACAGAACGTAATTATTTTTTAATTATATTTATTAAGTAAATTTACATCAAAGGTATTTTAATTTACCCAAGTTATATTTTTGACTTGAACAACGATTACAGAACGTAGGCTTATCTTTATTGATAATTTTTGAGTAAATTCATATTAAAGGTGTTTTATTGGTCTGAGTTATAATTTTACTTTTAGCGTGTAAGCATATTGTCATTAATATTTGTAGAGCAATTTATATAAAAGGTGTTTTAATTAATCTGTTATATTTTATTTTAGGGGGTAAGCATATTTTTATTGATATTTATTAAGTAAATTGAATCTAGGCGTAGTTTTATTGATCTGAGTTATATTATTTACTTTTAGCGTGTAAGCATTATTTATTAATATTGGATAAGATCATTCATATCAAAGTTGATTTGAGTCATATTTTTTACTTTAACTACGATTACAGACAGTAAGCTTATTTTCCATTGATATTTATTGAGTATGTTCATACAAAGGTGTTAAAATTAATCTGAATTACATTCTTTCCTTTAGCGGGTAAACATATTTCTTTAATATTTATAGAGTAATTCATATTAAAGGTGTTTTAATTGATATATAACTTACTTTTAGGGAGTAAGCATATTTTTTATATATTTGTTTTGAGTAAATTTATAAGGGTAATTATTTTTGAAGGCAACAAAAATGCTAGATATGATTTTTTCGGACCCAGCTTTTAAACAATACATATATAATATAAATTTTAGGATCACACCAGAAAATTTCCGGTCCACCTTCGAAAATAATTACCCATATTAAAAGTACTTTAATTAATATGAGTTATATTCTTTATTTTTAGGGGGTAAGTATATACTAATTAATTAATATTTGTTGAGTGAATTCATATAAAAGGTGTTTAATTGATCATAATTATTTTCTTTCTTCTAGCTGGTAAGAATATTTATTAATATTTATTGAGTAAATTCATATCAAAGGTGGTTTAACTGATCTGAGTTTTATTCTTTACTTTAACTACGAATACAGACCGTAAGCATATTTTATTAATATTTGTTGAGTATCAAAGGTGTTTTGATTTGAGTTACAGTATATTCTTTAATTACGACTACAGACGGTAGGTATATTTTAATTGATATTTGTTGAGTAAATTCATATCAAAGGTGTCGAGTTATATTCGTTGCTTTAACTACGATTGCAGGCCGTAAGGATATTTATTAAGTATATTCATATGAAATGTGTTTTAATTGATCTGAGTTTTATTATTTACTTAGTTGGTAAGCATATTTTATTGATATTTGTGAGTAAAATTTGATAAAACTTTTAATTGATCTGAGCTTTATTCTTTACTTTAACTACTATTACAGACAGTAAGCATATTTTCGTTAATATTTGCTGAGTAAATTTATATCAAGATGTTTTAATTAATCCGAATTATATTCCTTATTTAGCGTGTAAGTATATTTCATTAATATCTGTTTGGTAAATTTATATCAAGGTGTTTTTAATTGATCTGAGCAATATTCTTTACCTTAGCGCGTGAGCATATTTTCATTAATGTTGAATAAATTCATATCAAAGTTAATTTAATTGATCGGAATTATACATGTATTTTCTTTTAGTTGGTAAGCTTATTTTTATTATATTCGAATAAATTTATATAAAAAGTACTTTAATTGCTGAGCTGTATTCTTTCTTTTAGGTGGTAACCCTACTTTTATTGTCTTAATTAAATAAATTTGCATTTATCATTTCTCGAATACTTTTTGAATAATTTTTCTATATAATTTAACTAACTTACTTAGGTGTATGCAACCAATGTGAAGAATCGACTTCAAGTTATTATTGGTGCCATTCTTGTAATTCTTCTCGTTTTAAAAAAGAATTTGATAAATGGACAAGCGGGAATAAAGATGTCGATGAATTCATACAAAAAACGCAATTAGTAGCAGCAAGCAGATTTAAGATACTCGAATGGATTCCATATGAAAAATTTGATAACATCAAAAAAATAGGTGAAGGTGGTTTTGCGAAAGTCTATTCAGCTGAATGGAAGGAAGGATATATTAAGTTTTGGGGAAAAGATGATCGATGGGAGAGATCTGGGAAAATAGAAGTTGCACTGAAATGTTTAAATAACTCTCAAAAGATATCTAAGGGATATTTGGAAGAGGTAATGATTATATTTTCATACAATAAATTTTTTAGTCTATGGGTATTATTCAATTGGACTAAGTATTTATTAATGACAAATTATTACTTTAATCTAGGTAAAAAATCTTCATAAATTAAACGATGATGGATCTCAAATTACCCGATGCTATGGAATCTCTAAAGATAAAGAATCAAACTTTGTGATTGTTATGAAATTTATTGATCATACTAAAGCAATTCACGAGGAATCGTGGAAAAAAAAGTTTGCGCGTTTGCATTTTACTGCACTCGGATTATGCAAAATTCACGAAGTCAATTTAATTCACCGAGATTTTCACCTTGGGAATGTTCTTTTTACTAAAAATAATGATACAGTTTACATAACAGATTTAGGGTTATGCAAACCAGCCAACTTTAATGAGAAAGAGGATATACTATACGGGGTTCTTCCGTATGTAGCACCTGAGGTTTTGCATAATAAGAAACATACAAAGGCCGCAGACATCTATTCATTCGGGATGGTTATGTACGAAGTATTATTCGGCGTATCTCCGTTTAACGATGTTAATTGTGACAACGAAGAAGAAAGCAAGACCCTTGCAATAGAAATCTGTAACGGGATACGGCCAGAGATTCAAGGCCTGCCTCATTTAATAGTTGAATTGATGAAAAAATGTTGGGATGCTGATCCGACAAGAAGACCATTCGCAGAAGACTTGTGTAAAATTTTAAGTGCATGGAAACATTTTCAATCCAATTCCGAACTTGCCAAGCAAATTAATGCTAGTAAAATGGATCAGACGCTTCAATCATCTAGTCGTGCAAGTGAACAAATTCATACAAGTAAACTTCGTACAAGTATGCTTCTTCGGACAAGTATACTTCTTGATTTTAAAAATCTTCCACAGCCCAGAAATTTCGAAATCGAGGTGAGCCAGATGTTTGATTAACAAATCTTACAAGTGAACAATTTCATATAAGTAAACTTTTCGGTTATAAAATCTCCCACAGCCCAAAGATTTCGAAATTGAGGCAAATAAGACAATTCAAATTGATGGAAATGAGGTGAGCAGATGTTTAATAACAAATCTTACAAGTGAAAAATTTCATATAAGTAAACTACTTGATTATAAAATCTTGCACAGCCCGTATTCGACATTCCACAATTCTTCATCATCCCCGAAGATTTCGAAACTGAGGTGAATCAGACAGGTCAAATTAATGAAAGTGAGGTGAGTCAAATGTTTAATCAACAAATCTTTCAAGTGAACAATTTCATATAAGTAAACTTTTCGGTTATAAAATCTCCCACAGCCCAAAGATTTCGAAATTGAGGCAAATAAGACAATTCAAATTGATGGAAATGAGGTGAGCAGATGTTTAATAACAAATCTTACAAGTGAAAAATTTCATATAAGTAAACTACTTGATTATAAAATCTTGCACAGCCCGTATTCGACATTCCACAATTATTCATCATCCCCAAAGATTTCGAAACTGAGGAGAATCAGACAGGTCAAATTAACGAAAGTGAGGTGAGTCAAATGTTTAATAACAAATCTTACAAGTGAAAAATTTCATATAAGTAAACTTCTTGGTTATAAAATCTTACACAGCCCAAAGATTTCGAAACTGGGGCGAATATGACAATTCAAATTAATGCAAATGAGGTAAGGAGATGTTTAATAACAAATCTTACAAGTGAACAAATTCATATTTAATTATAAAAAATTTCCACAGCCAAAAAATTCAGAAATTGCGGTAAATCAGACAGCTCAAATACAAAACCCTAAAAAGAGACCTTTTGATTCACACATTCACGATCGAAAAGCCAAGGTAAATAGTATATTATAATAGGTCTTCGATATAAATACATCTATTAAAATTTTAATTTGATTTTTTTTCCGAAAAATAGAGGGTTAACAATTAAATGTTCATTTAAAATTTTTAAATATTTTTATCGTATTTTTAAATAGTATAAAGCTATCACTGTTTACAATAATTTTTTTACTTTTCTACTATATAATATATCTTTTTTTATTGGCTATTTTATTTTATTATATCTATTTTAAATTCAAAACTCTGCATTTTATTGTTGAATAAAATTTGCTTTTTTTAGGAATTAGAATCAGAATTACAAAAAAAAAAATCTAACTAATGCATATGCAAAATATACAAATTTTTATTAATAGCTTGCTATTAAGCAAAGGAGACAAAAAATTATATGATCAAAATGAAAGAAAGCTAATGTAAAAATTATAATTGACACCGCTCATGTGATATTGTGATCATGAATTCTGGAAATCTCTAAAGCCCCAAGAATCTTTGTTATCCAAGAATAATTAGAATATCAAAAATTCTAGAAATAGTAAAAATAGCTGAAATAGTTTTTTATAAATTAATATACAGCATGTAACAAAACTTTTTGAAATTATTTATTTATTTATTATTCAAAAACTATTGCATAAAAATTAATAAATAATAATTTAAAATAAAGCTTAGAATCTAGAGATTATAATAATATATACATAAATTATATACATATTTTAAAATATTTTAAAATTAAATTTTGAAATTAAATTTTTTGAATATTAAAAATTAATTACAAATAAAAATTTTATTCAAAATTTTATAATTCCGTAAATTTTAATTTAATATATAGATTTTTTTTAAAAAAAAATTTTTTTTAATAATTTTTAATTTGTAAATTTTTGAATTTTTGATAATATCAAAAATAAAATATAAAATTCTATAAATTCATAAATTTAAATAAAATAAACTTAATAATAAATATAATATTATATCTTTTTAATAAAAAATTTTTTTTATATTTTAATTTACTATTAATTAAAATTTTAAAAATTTTAAAAAAAATTCCAAAAAGTTTTGTTACATACTGTATATATAAAGAGTTTTAAATAGTAAAATAAAATTAATTTTTTTAACAAAAAACAAGAAAAGTTTTGGATATAATTTAAATTTTTATAATAATATATTTAAACAAGTCTATTCTATATCTTAAGCTTTATAAAATTGTTAATAAAAACTAAAAAAGTATTAATTACTTATATTAATTACAAATAAATAAATTAATCCTATTTAATTTCTTTCAATTTAATATATAATATTAATTTTTATTAACAAAATAAAAACTATAACAATAGACCTGTAGGTGAATAACACAGTGGTTAGTGCTCTACAGATCAGATCACAAGATACCGGTTCAACTCCATATGAAGGCAGTTGAACAGTATTACATGATATCTGGCACCATAACCTAATATGTGCTGTTTCTCATGTGAAGCCGTCTCACATACTGATCCAGTGGGCGTTGAGATTGTGATCTCCAGTTAAGGTGTTGTGGCGCGTCGATCGTCTGGTTGGTGTTACAATGATCGTACTATGTTTAGTGCATTTTCTGGTTTCCACAGGTTGCTTCCCTCCCCTATAGTCCATGAGACTATAAAAAGAATCCTTCGTGAATAGGTTTCAACGGGTTCCCTGCTCATGTCATATCCAATCACCCAACATTCCCCTGGAATGGCAGACTCCATGCAAAAAGACAAAAAGAAATTAACTCTAAATCAATCTATCCCAATATGGAGCTTGTAAGTCTATCCCAATATGGTGTCCCACAAGAGACTTAATAATATGGCTGAAGGGCAAGGCATCAGCCACAGGTGGTGAAAATCTAGGCAAAAATCGTCAAGCCAAGTGTGTCTAGTGAGAGCCTACAAGATTAAATTGGAATCCAAGCAAGGATGCCAGTTCCACAGGTGGTGAAAACGGTAGTGCTGTGCTATGCTAGTGGCACGACTCGAGGATTGATGATAACAGTGACTGGAATACTGGGGTCAGTTTCTATAATAATATTCCATAACAACTTACTCCCTGCAATAATGGACCAGTAGATTTAGGCAAGTTTAAACTAGTAATAGGATTCCCCCTCCTGCAAAAGTCCCACCTGGAGTGTAAACACATCTACGTAATAGTTGAACGCATAGCCAGGTTACATTAGTGGTTAGCATAGCTAGTTTTATAGAAATATATATACTAATGCAGTGTTAAGCTGCAGATTAACTATAGAAGACATAAAGGTTGTAACATAACTTTATTCAAAAACCATTATGGTTAATTTGTAAAGGACACTTGGTATCTATCTAGATATAATATATCAATAAAGATTACATGCTATGCACATGTTCCACTATAAAAAAAAAATAAATAAAATAAAAACTATAACAATTTTTATTGCATATTAATAATTATTTATATAAATAATTAAAATTATATTAACATGTTTAAAAAATTTTTAAAAATTTTTTTAAATTAATATTTAAACAATAATTCAAAATTAATGATTAATTGATTTATTATAATATTTTTGAGATTAAAATAAAAAATATATATCAAATTAAATTAGAAAAAAAATATCTATTTTGATAATATAATAAATATATTATAAATTTAAAAAGCTATAAGATATAATTGTATATTATAAAAGACAAAATAAAAGAAAAATAAAATCTAGTACTAATTAATAAGTTAATTGGAAAAAAAAATCAAATTAAAAAAAAAACTCCTTTTCTGTATACAAAATTTTTCTTAAAAATTTTCTTTTATAGTAATTTTTTTCAAAATTAAAGAAACAGTTTTTTTTATCTTTATTTTCAATACCCAAAAGTTCTTCTCACTTCTCTTATCTTCATTACAAGAACTCCAAGGAACCCAGAAGAGTATACTGGTACATCAGAATGGAACCTCTAGCCAGAGAAAAGCAAGTTTGAGGCCATTGCTTTTTTCTTGAATTGCATGAAAAAATGTTCATGGCAATTACTTTTCTATAAATCTTCCTTGGAGTTCTTTCCATTTATATTTCTTATTAAAAAATTATTCTTATTAAATAACTATTTTCTATTCTCAAAGGTCTGTTCTCTAACTCAAAAAACCAAACCTTACATCACTATTGTTTATATTGTTGACTTGAAGTACCAGTAGTATATACAATACCTATTTTCTAACATCGCTCAGCATAATATGCTGCAATATAAAAAACCAAAAATTTTCACTCTCACCAAAAAACCATAATCAGTTTACTCTTGTCAATTGATTATTATCTTAAACTCAACCAATAAAATACTACCAAATATCAAACCAAATTCATATAACTAAAATACCACATAATGATCAACATAAACAAAATCAATTTTGGTAACTACAATCAAAACAAAATTACATCACCAACGTGTAATCCAATTATCTCACCAACCATCAATCATATCAATACAACAATAACAACTATTACAATGACAAATCAAATCATATATATCTTATCATCCATGTTAACAAATATTATACTTACAAGTAGAAAAGAATTATATAAACCGAATAATGAGCCTGGCTAGAGATTCTCTTGAAAATATAATTTTTTTTCTCATAAATTTTATAGTTTATTTGATTTTATTCTAGTTCTAGTTACTTTTATTTTTTCTTATTTTTTCTTTTCTTTTCAAATTCTTCTTATATTTCAAATATTTTTTTTCTAAATAGGTAAGCATGGCTACTACTTGGTCTATATTTAGTAACAATATTGTTTTGAAATTTCTTTTCAGTATTAGCTATTTATAGTTTTAGTGAATAGTCTAGCATTAAACTTGTTATATGCTTTGCATCCAAGAGATGTTGATTCTTTACGAATATATACCTTGTAATATATAAATAAATAAAGAATTGGTGTTTATTTATGGAAAAAAAAAATTAAATTATCCTTAGCAAATTAAATTATTAATATCAGTAGAGCTTAGAATAAAAAACAATATTATAATGTTAATATTTTATGATTAATCAAAATTCATAAAACATTAATATAGAAATCTTAAAAAAAGTATTATAATTTTGAATTAAATAATTCTATTAACAGATATAAAACACAAGATATAAAAAAAATTATAAATATAAGAAATCTTATAATAAAGAAAAAGAAAAGAAAAAATTTTATCCAAAAATACTAAAGAAAATCTTTAGATCAAATAACAAATTCAAACTATAAAAAAAGAAAAAAAGAAAAATTAGATATTAAAAAGAATAAATATAATCTTCTCAAAAAAAATAATTAATCCTAGTGGCATATATCGTTTCTACCTCAGGAGAAAGATAAAGACAGAGAACTAGTAGCAGGGAGGCACTTTAGATGGACAGGACC
>CAJVPV010002998.1:0-12002 GCA_910591835.1 Acaulospora morrowiae | reverse complement strand
TTTACATGTTTAAAATTTCACATGAATTGCTTTTGTTTTGAAAAAGTTATTTATATTTATGTCATGTAAATAAAATTCTAAAAAGTTTTACAACACATTGTATATCTTAACATTAATTATACAACAAGTTAAACTTTTATTTTATTAATAAAAATATGAGTAAAATCTCACTTTAATATTAAAAAAAATTGCTTAATTCAAAATTGTAATATTTTGTCTAAGATTTTTTGTACTGATGTATTGTAAATTTTAATTAATGAAAAAATATTAATATATTTTATTATATTATCTTTTGTTTAGAATTTTATACTATGTTAATTTTTTTTTATTTTTTTATTAACTTATTAATTGTATTAAATTTTATTTTTATTTCCTTTATTTTTTTAAAATTTATTTTAAATTTTTTTTTTTTTTTTTTTTTAACGGGTGGCTTACACCTTGTTTATTAGATATTTTACGATGAGTATGTACATTTATTTTAAAATTTATTATATGCAAAGTTTATTAAGAATATCATTTCATATTTGATTTTTTTCTTCTTAAAATTCTTTATAAATTAACAAGAGATCTAGGTTTTATTATATTCTTAATTGAAAACACATTTGATATATATGAATAATTTGTAAATATTAGAAAACTCTTCCCCAAACAAATCTGCATCTAAATAAAATTATCAAAAAAGGAAATCCAAATTTTTTTTTCAAAAAAAACTGTAAAGAACCCTGAAGGTAAGGATGGATTCCTAAATTATTTAGCATATAAAATTTCACAGATCAATTATGTTCTTTTAAAAGAGATATAATTATTTATTCATTACTTTAATAAGGACATAATTTAAAAAACACTTGGATCAAGTGGCCTAAATTGCAAAAAACCTTTGTAGGTAGTTTTTTTTTTATCTTATATTTAAAAAAAAACTTTTTAAATAATTTAGGAACCCATTTTTACCTGGAGGGTCTTTCTTATCCTTCAAGGGTCAACATATTAAACCTACTTATATTTTACTTGATGTTCTAATCATTGATGTTGACAAAAGCCTGGCTATAATCTTTCACAAAAATAACAATACCAACATTGTATACACTATCAACTCCATTGTCAACATTTGCCTTCCAAAATTTGAAAACCTATCTAAAGCATGGCTGACATCAGTATGCCTTCAAGAAAACAGTCATGAAGTCCTTAAAGTAATCTCAATCTCCTTTGAAATATATAAAAAAAGATTTGAAAATCATTACACTGAAGTCAAAACCAACATTTTAAATTCCATATCTCTGGAAACAATAAACTTCTTCTTTGAATACCAATACATTTTTTGCCTATCTGACAATAACAAAGCAGGAATCATGAAGGAACTAATAAAATAGTAACTTACTTACAGGCTTCATGTTTCTTGAAATAAAATTAATATCAACATTGATAAAACAACTAAAACTTTTTCCTTGGAGCAAAAAACCATAATGCTCATATCCTCTCCAAACACTTCTGCCCTAACTGGAGAAAAGATCAATAATAATAGTATGCAGCTTGATTGTGAAGTTGAAACACCACATGCAAGTACTTCTGAACACAATGTCAATCAATCCAGCCCTTATGCAATAATCCTGAATACAGTAATGATCAATCCAATACTGGTGCAATACCAAATAAAAATCTTACAGTACAGCATATCACTCAAGTTCACAGCATACCCAGCCATCATTTATCACAAGATTCAGGACAATCAGTCACAACAAACATGGAAATTGATAGTCATCCCTCTTCCACCCAATCAGTGGAAACTCTGGAATTCCTTTTCAATTCTTGGGCAGATGAAACTAACAAAGCACTAGAGTCAACACAAACTAATATACCTACCAATACAAACAACATTAAAGACAATATATAACCTGATGAACAAGAAAAAATATTAGAGCTATATAAAGAATTCAATAACTGTGACAGAACCTCCAAAGATATGATTAATCTCTTTCTCAAAATCAAAGCTAACACAACTGGCTTCCCCAGGATGACATTGAAGGGTATTTTTGCAAAAATCAAATATAAAGACTGGGATTTTTTTAGAACATTCACCAAGGATAAGTTAATCAATGGCCAACACCAAAAGGAATATGAATCTATTGAAGATAAATTTCACTCCAATTATCATCAGGCTAATAACTTGAGCTATATCACAAGATCAGTTAAACATAAAATCAGAAAACTGATCAACAAGGCCCTGTTTATTGCATATTTTAGATCCACAGATCTCAACTTTCTCAAATATTAACAAGTAGCTCAATTATTAGAATACGGGTTTAACTTTTTTGTAAACCCATCTCTGGAAAAAGTTAATTATCAAGAACTATATTAAACCTGCAAAGCTATAATTCAGAAAAACCTATCTGAACTCCCTGAGGACCCAAAAGATATTCCCATATCAATAGTAGTAAGACTTTCCAAAGCGATTCCAATCACAAAAGCCAGCAACACTCGAGACGTTGCAAGCAGTCTCAGAGCATTTTACAACTTGGACCTGCTGTCCACCTCATATTTTGCAAAAAGACCAGATCTCTTAACAGACCTTTCAAATCTTAACAGAGAAACAGAACACCTCTTTTCACTTACAGAAATAAATGAACTTGTAGCTCTCAAGTTTCGAGTTGATAAGCTTAAAGAATTCTACTATGTGCCAAGTAAACTTCCTGACTTATATTTTGACTTTCATCCATCCAAGTTTCAACTTCTATCAACTTACAAAGATTTATCAACATATATTTCCAAACACTTTTCTGTAGATAATAGTGTTGATGATTTTAAAAGAGGGGTTCAACTTCTCAGAGACAACAATTATGCAGTAAAACAACTTTTATTCGACTAATGCAAAGTAAAACACCTATTTTCAACTTTTTACTGGTACAGTGAAAACAATTTCATCCTTTTACCAATCACTACTCAGGAAGAGGCTAACGAACCTATCAAGGACCTGAAGCACAAATTTTTCATCAAATTATCTCTCAGACCAGAATGGATTAAGGACAATCTTACCCAGTCTAACAAACCCAAAATACCAAATGAGTTCAATACAATCGAAGCTAAATTGGATATCTTTAAAGGCCAAATGAACAGAGAAGCATCCAATTTTAAATAAACTATTGCAAAAATCAGAAACAAATATATAGGAGAAATTCCAAGAAAGTGAATTACTCTTCTATTACCAGACCTACCAAACTTCACTGAAGCCACCAAACATCTTTCTGAAACCAATATCAATATTACGCTACCCCTTATAGACAATCTTCATCTAAATGATAACATCAAAACTTTGAACAAGTTTTTTCACTTTATCAAACATTCTCCCGAATTTATAACTGAACCTGAGTCACTTAAACCAGCGATGACTCTTCTTCCTAAACTTATCTAATGATGAATACAAACTAGTCCAACTCTCAATCTTCTTTTAACAAACCCCACACCTCTTTAAAAATGTTATCAATATTACAATTCTCAATATAAAAGAAGTCACACAAAAAACAAAACTCACCAAACTCACCAAAGCAATAAAAAGCAAAAGAAGTATTCTATGCATAATAGAAACAAAAGCTTCACTATTAAACCCCTATCCAAAAACATCGAATAATAACATAATCCTTTCAAGTCAATCAAATAACACAACAACTAATAGTGCTTGTATAATTTTCACTAAAGCCATAGCTATACACATATTTGAAACCTTTTCAATAAATAAATTCTGGTATGCCGCACATCTCAAATTCAAACTGAAAGTAGATATCATAATAATTTCTTGTTATCCACCACACAAGAGAAGCATGAGAAAAATGGCAGTATCCTCTATCAGGAAATTTATCTAACAACACTATAAAAAACATATTATAATTACTGGAAATTTTAATTCATACTCCAAAACAGCCTCCTTGATCAATATACACTTCCCCTTGTTTAAAAGAAATATCTATAAGTACCTATTCAACTTTGTAAACATTGCAAAAGTCATAGGCAAAGAACATCTGTACACATATATCATGTCTACCAGCATATCAAGAATTGATCAGATCTGGGTTACCAAAAACCTTGCCAAAAAAATTCTTTGCTATAAAGTTTCAAAACAGCATGCCATACCAACTGATCATAAACAAGTCAATATAATATTAGATTGGTTCGAATACAAATCCAACAAAATATCCTTCTCAATTAAGACCTATCAGTTCCAGAAGGTCAGCAAGGAACAACTCAATGTGATGCAAGAAAATATAGAACTACACTATACAGCAATGCTCAACTTATCGTGAAAATTACTACACATAATGATCAAAAATGTCATAGACAATAACATATCAAAAGGAGACCAATTAATTCTAGTAAAAAAGTTAAATTCTATGAGATGTTACAAAACTGCAATCAAATCTGTTAAGAAAGCAATCAATCTGATAATGATAAATAAAAAATTTAATGAATTGCACCCATTGCAGATAATGTACACAGAGTGCTTTCTAATAATCCACCAATAATCAAATCTCTTAAAAAGACTTTTAAGATTCTCCTGAAAGAAAAAATCATCAAAGTTAATGAAATTATCCTTAATGAATTACAGAGAAACATTCAAGATAACTATATTAGGTTTTGATCCAACCCCAAGAATGCACTTAAAAAAGCTTTAGGAAACCTCAAGCCCACTTTGAATCTTTTAATTCTATCAGATGGAGACCAACTACAAGATGACCCTGACCAACTTATAGAAATAATCACCAACTATTTCAAAAGCATTTTAGCTCCTAATCAATTTGTCATTAACGAAAACTGACAACAAGAATATTTACCTAAAGAGAATCTTCCAGATAACCTTTTTTAAGAAATGCATAATGAAATATCAATAGATGAAATTGAGCAAGTCCTTTTCAATTTTCCAAAACAGAAAGCCCCGGACTTGACACATATTCCATACAAGGCCTGGATCAATCTTGGCCCAACTGTCAAACAATACCTAAAAAAACTTTATAATAGAGCAATAATTGAAAAAGAAATTTCCAAATTTTGGAAACAATCAGCAGTCACCCTCCTATTGAAAAAAATTATTTGGTCACATGAATTAGCTGATACATGTTCCATATCTCTCATAGAAACTAGCAGAAAAATATTCATCAAGATACTGAATGACAGACTCTCAATAGTTATTTCAAGACACAATGTCCTGTCAGGATATAACTTTGCCAGTCTCAAAAATAAAATCACAATGGAACTAATCTCAATCACCTTTTCAAAAATTGAAAAGACAAACAACCTCAACAAAGAAATATGGATGGCATTATTCGACATCTCAAAAGCATTTGACTCAGTAAATCTTTCTAATCTGGAGCTCGCAATGAATCAAGTAAAAATTCCAAACCAAACTAGCCAATTAATTCTTGATTTGTTCAAAAGAAGAGAGCTTAAAATAATTATATACTATAAACTCACAGATTTTCTTGAGATCAACAAGGAAATCAATCAAGATGAAACCTTAACATCATTACTTTGAACAATTTTCTATAATCTAATGGTTAGTGCAGTAATTCAAAACACTACCAATAAATCGACAATACTAGCCTATGTGGATGATGTTGTCATTATTAGTAATAACATGAGAGCTCTACAAAATATAATGGATACTTTTTGCTCATTCCCATTTCTGAATTCAATCAAATACAACAAAAGCAAAACAGAACTTATTACAAACCTCAAGCCAAAAAATAATTGAAGAAAACAATAACTTCTTGTTAAAGATATATCAGTGCATCCCATGCTATATAATGGCTCAATCAGATATCTCGGCATTTACCTTTCCAGAAAGTTCTCCTCTCTTGCAACAAAAAATTTTCTTAAATAAAAAGTCTCAAATTTCACCAAAGCAATTGCTAACCAAAAAGAATAAAATGGTTTAATCACAAGACAAGCTTCCCACTGGATAATATCAGCCCAAGTAGACTATACAATTCAGGTAACCATACCCAATGACAGTGACATCAAGAAAATGTAAGCAAAGTTTAACACAGTCATCAAAAGCAAATTGGAAATTGAGAAAACCATTTTGAACAAAATCCTACATGTACAAGCAGGCCTAAATATAATAAAGTTACAAGACAGAGTTTACATAATAGCAGTAAAACTCTGAATTTCAAGACTTGCTAATAAAAAAACTCATACTTCTCTCATCGAGGAAATCAAGTCTCTCCAAACAGCACATGTTATATGGACATGTCCAATCTGTAATCCATACTATTTCAGAGAATGCTAGCTAACACTGATAGCACAAATAGTCAAAAATATCAAATTAACATCTGCCCTCACTTGTGCCTATTCAAAATTCCAGACTATAACTTGTCTATTGGATTTACAACTAGTATTGATAAATCCACAGCACTTTCTCTCTTCTATACAAACATTAAAACTATCAAAGACACCTATATATACAACAGTAACAGCATACTCTTATGGAATAAGCTTTACACTCACAGAGAATATATATCTACAGGCCCTATTCCAAATTAGTTCAATAATATACCACTAACAAACCAGGCAATTATTGAAAATTCATTTCCAATATCCAATTAAAAACCCCAATTCCAAGTCTGTATTAATAACGAAACAATCAACCTGATCAAAACCAGAAGAAATGCAACTTAACAACAAACAGTCAAAGGACAACATTACCAAGTCCTATCCAACAAAAACATCCAATAGTGTTCCTGCAGTACACAATCCTATATTATAGAAAAAGATATCATTAATATCAAATCAATATGAACAATAATACGTAACAACTACTTGTTTTTTTTGAACAATATCGAAGAATTATTCTTTCTTTTCTCCACATCCTCATGCTCTCTGTCCCATATTACAATAACCAAACCTCCTATAACCTTACCATCACCCATAACAATCAATATTTTTTTTCTCAAGGAAAAAATTATCATCCAAAAATCCAATGCAAATATACTTTACAAACCTAATGCCAATTCATAGGCAGAATTCTGGCCTGTTCTTCTAAAGACTATACAAGAAACCCCACTGATTCAATAATCAAGTGCCAACTTCAGATCCAACCAAATCTAAAAATACCAGAATATACCAATTGCCAAATTAAAATGCCATATAGCAAATACATTAGAATAATAAACTTTTAATGGAACAACAAAAACATAACACTTGAATAGATCACAAAAAAAGAGCACAAGAGCCTTTTATCTCCAGATCCTAGTAACAGTTTTCCAATTTCACAAATATTTTCAGAAATATATGACATTTCACCTCTAATTAATCACATACAGTATATTCCACTAACATTATACACTGAATAAAATTTGTTAACTACTACACTAACTTTTTTAATATTCTTCTAAGTCATTTAGCAATTTACAAGACCATTTCAAGATTTATACTAGAACTTATCTACAGTGCTAACAAAAAACTTAGGAAAAGTGATCAATTGAAATTTAGAAGTTTGTTAGTGTTTAGAACTAAACTTATTGCAAATTAGCTACTCACAAGAGTCAAACTATTCAAAAAATACTCAAGTCTATATGAAAGCAATTTCTGTCCATGATGCAAAGCATATCCAGAGAATCAAGTGCACATCTTTTTATACATTCATGCCCAACAGACAATCGAAAAGAAAAAAGAAAAACTCATAGATTTCTTAAACAAAAGCTCACACCAAGCAAATACCAAAAACAGACCTCTATTAACATTTGTATCAATATCAATACTGGATATAATGAATCTCACACTTGGAAACTTACAACCATCCTTAGACAAAATACAAAACAATAAAGGTGACATGTCAAATAAGACACTTAAAATTTTTTACAAAGTTTGGAAAGAGAGATCAGTGACAGCCACCACATCACTGACCTCAGAAGTCAAATAGAAAAAATTTGCAGTCACAGAATTCAATTATAATATCAAAAATAATAATATGACCTTTTATAAAATACTTAATACATTAGCAACTAACAATAACTTAATTGACAAAATTATTTTTACTCCTACAATTGTATTATTGTTTTGAATAAGCATTAGCCATTCAACACTGTTAGCATGTACCCATTTACTTGGTGTAAGCTAATGTTAATATAAAAGTTGCAATAGGCTAAAATTAACTTATTCATGTAAAGATCTTTAATGTAATGACTATAAACTCTCGTTTAATAAAAGTCTTGTATTTAATATTTATTTGTGATTTAAAAAATAATAATAAATAATAATAACTTGTAAATATTGTATTATATCAAGTTATTTATTGTTAATAATTTATTATATATGAATTTAATTTTAAATATTTTGTTTCTTATTTGTTTAAAAAATATAATTAATAATTTTTTGACATTATAATATTGCCAAAAATCTTTTTAATTAATAATATTTCAGTTATCTGTTTTTTTGCTCATCTTTGTTATATTTTATTAAAAAATATCTACTATATTAAAGTTTTCTTCTTGTTATAATTTTTAACAAATACTTTTACTAAAATGTCAATTAAAATATTATTTAATATAAATACTGTTAGTATAAAAATTATAATAGGTGTCATGACATGTAAGGTCTGATGTGATATTGCATAGAGTAAAAATATTATTAATATCAATGATTATATTAAAATAGATTATTTATTTGAAAATTTAAATATTACAAATAAAAATATAATTAATTCTATTCAATAAGAGAAACAAATCAGATATAAGGATCAAATATATTAATACTCTTTTAAATTTTATAAAAAAGATTTTAAATTAGATTTGAATAATTGTTATATAGATATTTTTAATTCAATGTAACAAAATATTTTTTACAAATTTATAAACCTTTACTTTTTTTTATTTTAGATTAAATTATTATTATATTATATTATATATACTTATTTATACTAATTAAATAGACAAAAAATTATTATATATAAATTATAAACATATAAAAATTCATAAAAACAATTGATTTTTATAATTTTGTTGTAATATTATTTTCTAAAATCATTTAACTTTACTATCTAATTAACTTTATTCAATTAAGCAAATACTGTATATTTCTAATAACAAATTTTACAATTCAATAAATCTTTTCTAAATTTAAATAAAATTTTATCATTTAATTTAATAATACGTATTTATTTAAAATTATATATTATAACATGATAACTTAATTAAAATTTTTAAAAAAATATGTTATAAATAGTATTCATTATAAAAAACAAGTTTTCTTAATATATTAAGGTCAATTTACATAATAAAATAAAAACTTTTATAAGAAATTACAATTGAATCTCTATAAATTAATAATTTTGGGACCATAGTGCTTTTTTCAAATTTTATAAAATCAAGAAAATTATTAAAATATAGAGACGAACTATATAGTAATTTTGAAAAATAGGACCAAAGAATTTTATAAGTTTAAAGAGATGATTAATAAATTATTAATTTATAGAGGTTTTACTGTATAATAAATTAATGGTAAAAACTTTGAAATTTTATTTATTGTCAATATAAATTTGAAATTCAATACACAAATAATTCAAAACATAATAAACAATATATATTAATTATAGGTTATTCATTAAGACACTAGTTTTAGAATAATATAAATATTAAAATTTAAATCAAAATCAAAAAATCACTGCATGAAATATAAATCCTAAATGTTATTCATAAAATGTTATTTAAAATTGCATAGTTTTCACTGTAGTGTATATATATTAGTTGTCTAGATCATACTTACTTAATACATAAAACTTATATTGTTATGATGAAACACAGTGAGTTTGTCTCTTCTGTTTTTTCTATGCCATGCTACAATGGAGAATGATTTCTTCTCAAAAGAGACATGTATATTTGGCTCGAGTTTGATAATAATGCAGGTTGATCTGTCGATCTTGCATCATGAATAGTAACCTCCTGCATGGTCCCTTCTTGGTTTGTGACCTTCTCCAAGTGAATAGTCTTTTTAATGTATGTTAACTCCTTCTCTTCTTTTTTTTGTATCATCATTTTACTTTTATACTTTTTATATCTTATGATTTATACAAATTTATACTCATTATCTATACTTGTTATTTACTTTATACTTGATAATTACCTGCTACTATCTGTTATTCTTGCTATATCAGATAGATAACTCAAGATACTAGAATATACTAGAAATACTGGATACCTTGATAGGTCTATCATATTTCTTTTTATATTCTTTTCTCATTTATGTCCATTATTTATATAGTTTATTTTTCACCTTAACAATATGCTTAATAAAATAAAAAGTTTAATATGTGGTAGCTTTTACGTTTAAAAAAATTTTAGATTTTTTCGAAAACCCCGTGTATCAAATTTTCTTTTATTGTATCGAGTAAACCGGAACCAGAAAATTTTTTGATGATCGTGACTACTTTCAATTAGTACTTCGAATATTAACATATAAAGTATAGATTATTTGTACACAGTTTCTTTTATCGAGAGTTAACCGTATAAACATGCAAAGATTGACATAATGGTTAATAGATGATCGGGATTTCGCTTATCCTTGTTGAGTTCTCCTCACAAGGTAAGAAAGAAACCAATATCTTCCCCGAAATCACTATTGCGCATTCCCACTTTTGTTAGTATCCATGCCGTTCCAATAGGATGCGGTTGAGCATTAGGGATTAGAGCTTGGTGGGAAGGAGAATCATAGAAGGAATTTTGAAAAAGGGTGTGATTATTGTCGCGTACAGTATAGAGTTCAGTGACGGTTGCAAAGTGAAAGACACAACGAGAATTCCCATCTCGGTGCCTATTATGAAGATCATTTGTTGCAAAAGCATCCATGACTGATAATAAGCCGACCAACCCTGCTGATTAATCCAAGCTTGATTTGGAGAAATAATAAGGACTGGGTCGAGATTTTTCACCCTACTAAGTTGCTTCTCGTATTTTGTAATTTCTTCGTTGGTGGCTTGCGGGAAAATAGTTTTAAGTGCCTCGTGGGTAGATACGAAACCTTAAATGTCTTCAGACATTCTAAAAATAATGTAGAAAGAGTAAGCTTTTGTTAACTACAATGACCTGATAGCATTATACTTACTCGTTGGATGAAGAAGTGGTGTTTCTTATTGAACAAGGTGTAATTGTTGTGTTAAAAGTATTTAGGCTATATAAAGCGTAAATTTGATTTATAGATATATTTTTACCTTTCCACAGCTGTATAATACCAAATACAATGGCCAAGATGGAGGAAAAAAAGGTGAAGGGTAAGGCCTAAAGAATGTGAAATGTAAATAAGTTAGGGAGGCAATAAAGTTTGCAGTGTGAAAATACACCATACAGACCAGCCAGCCGAAAAATGCCCATATTGGAGGTATCATAGTGTAAGTAAACCAGGTGAGAGGTGAGAAGAACATTTCAACTTTTCTCGTATCAAATATCATATGAATTTATTTTTCCGATATAAAAGTCATTAGAACGATAGACGTCATGTGACACATCACGGTATGGTATACATTATACAGTAATACTCTTGATCTGATTACTTGTTAACTTAGAAATACTATCGACACTATACGATTGAATCCGCTTAATTTTTTGTAATCCAATTTTGCTAAACAATGTAAATATAGTTTTAGCCTTCTGAGTCTTCTTGCGTAAATTCTCCTTTGTAATACCAGTAAGATGTGGAATAGTTGTATCATATACTTGCCCCCTAGCCGTTTTATCACTACTGTAATCTCCCTAATATTATCTGTGATTTCATTAACACTTTTTTAAAACCTTTTAGCATAATAATACCAATACCAAATTTCTTCTTTATAGGCCTAAGTCACGCGTTTTCAGCTTTAGTCGCTTTTTGATATAATCTAGCCAAACCTTTAGATAACGAACTCTCAGAATCTTCATCTTCCTCATCACTATATTTGATAGTCTCCCTTGATAGTGTTACGGGGAAACGACGATCGACGATATGGCTTAGAAATTGAGAATGACGATCGCGCATTATAGAGGTTGCCAAAA
>CAJVPV010002997.1:0-12003 GCA_910591835.1 Acaulospora morrowiae | reverse complement strand
TTTCACGATGTATACCTTGTTATATACAAATAAAATAAAGAAATGATGTTTACCTACTTAAAAAAAAAAAAAAAAAATATTAAAAAATAAATTAATATTTTTTGATTAATTAAGATTTATAAAACAGCAGTATAGTAAATTTTAAACAAAATATTATAATTTTAAGATAAATAAATTTGTTAATAAATCTAAAATACAAAATATAAAAGAATTCATAAATATAAAAAATTATAAAATAAAGAAAATAATAATAATAAATCTTTATTAAAAAATATTAAAAGAAGTTTTTAGATTAAACAATAAATATAAATTATAAGAGAGAAAAAAAATCGATCAAGTTTTAAAAGTATTAATATAACAAAAAACAACAACCAATTTTAACAATATATAATAAAAAATATTAATTATAATATTAATTTTTTTTTAATGTTAGAGTGTTAGAGTGAGACATTACTTATGATTTTTATTAATAAGTAAAAGTTTAACTTGTTACATAATTAATATTAAGATATAAATTATATTGCTATAGATATTAGCCTATTATCTATAAACAAATATATTATCTGAAAAATTCTTAAGCAGGGAAAACTTGAGGAACTATTTGTTGTAAAAAATAAAAAAACATTTGGAACAAGATTGCTGGCATTATAAGATATTTGAATGAAAAAAAAAAGAAAAAAAAATTAAAACTTTTGTTAAATATGGTTTCTAAATGCAATTAGATATTTCAGTTAGGTGTCAGCACTGCAAAAGCCACATATAACTTGATGGGTTTGGTTATGTGATGTTTTGTAATGTTGTTATTATGTGATTTGGTCATATAGTAATATAAATAATAGGATAGCTGGAATATGTTCCAGATATTTATTATATTGTTTTGATAAGGTATTATGTATTGTGATTACCAGAACTCACGCAGGGTATTGATCACATACTTTTCCAATCCGATAAGTTGTTATGTTGTTTTGATGTATAAAAGTGATACAGAATGTGATTAGTATTTTATGTGTTATAAATTGTTTGACAGGAATAAGCTGGTTATGGTTTTTGTGTTGAAATTTGTGAATGAGGACTGGTAACTAGCCAAAAGATTATGTAAAATATAACACTAGTTATTATTAGCAGAAAACAAAAAAACTTTAAAAAATAAATACTGCCTCTTGAAAATAAGATTGTTTTTGAATTAAGAATGGAAGATATGATTGTTTTGTAGCAGTTCTGTGTAGAGATGGCCTTCACATAGAAAATTTTCTTTTTATTCATCTTCTCTATTCCAAGTTATTGCTCAGTTCCATTACCAGTTACTAGACCTTTTAGTACAGGCCATTTCTGAAATCCCAAGGATCAATCTTATTCTTGAAATCTTCACTGCTCTAAATTAATTATTTAGTCTATGTCCTTTTCCCAAAAAATATATTCTACTAGACAAAGTTCCTTGGAAGAAAGATGCTTCTTAAAAAGATAATTATCTATGAATAGAGATGTTGTGAAAAAGAGTTTTTTTTTTTTAATAATTATAATATTAATATAATTAGACTTTTTAATTAATATTAATATTTATGCAAATATTCTTATAAAGACTTTATAAAATAAAATAAAAAAGAATATTAAATAGTTAGAAATATAAAATAATCAAAGTTTTGTTAAAATAAATTAAATTATAAACAATAAACTAAAATTTTTTTAAAATATTTTTATGTATTCTCAAATTCTGTCTAGAAATTAATAATCAATAATAAATATTCAAGTATTAACTTAATTTATATATAAAAATTTTATATTATTATTTTTTCAATCTTAATAATTAAATAAATACAATAAATATTTATTTGATTATAAAATAAATAAATAAATATTATTTAATATAATATTTTTTAAAATATATTTTTCAATATACATTAGAAAAGTATAAACATATTCATATTAAAGTTATTATATATTTTGCATATACAGTAAAATTATTTATTTTTTTTTTAATATATGATATATTGTATTACTTTATTAAGTACAATTAATATAAAAAAATTAAATAATAATAACTTGACAAATTTGATTTTGATAAAATATTAAAATTATATAAAAATTTTATGATAATATAATACAGTAGTTATATATGTGATGAAATTGAATTCAGACATTTTTATTACTAATAAAAACATAATAAATTAATTAGAAATCATATTTAATTAAAATTGTATTACCATATATGGCAATGATCAACAAGATAATCACATGTATAATAGTTTTAAGATTATGGTTCTGAAAATTGAAATTAATGGTAGAGTATACCCATTTATTAAATTTAATATAAACTTAAGAATCAAATACAGAATTGAAAAGAATCATTAGGATCCTTATTTAAGATATATAATCAAATATCATTAAAAAAATAATAAATTTTATTATTACTGTATATTTATTTATTAATAACTATTTACAAATTAATTTTTAATATATTTTTTTGAAATTAATTTGAATTTATCTGTTTTTTGAATATACAGTATATAAAAAATATTGTTTCAATTATATTAAATTATAAATTTTCTAAAAATAAAAATTTTATATAACAAACCTAGTGGTCAGAAAAAAAAAATTGCATTATAAAATTCAATAAAGTTTATAAAAGAAGGGAAGATAAAAACATGAATTCACATGAAAATTTGAAGATGACGTTGGACAACTATTGGAGTATTAAGACAATTTTATTGTACCAACAAAAAAATCTATGTGCAATTTTGTCTATGTAAGCACTGCATGTACAGTATGTTTTTGATATCGAATTGTAAAAATGGTTTATTGCAGAAACAATTGAATAATTCAAAAAATGGTTTGTCCAGCTATTCCAAAATTTTGCCAAAGGTATTCAGTCAACAAATAATAGAGCTAAAAGAAAAAAAAAAACAATTAAAATCAAAATAATCAAGAATAACTGAAGAATAAAAGGATAACCGAATGATAATTTACCTCACGATTTGCGTTGTGTTTTGTCATTGAATGATCGCTGTCGGTGTAGAATTGTACGCGATAATTGTGAACTGATGCGAGGGTAAATCGATCAACCAAGTTTGCCGAATTTAGAAAATGTACTATAAAAAAATAATAATAAGCTTAATGTATAATAAAAAATATTATGATTATAATAAATATTTATACCATTATCTGCAGGTCACATTTTGAAGAAAATGAAAATGAAATATTAATAAGAATAATCATAAATTGCGGAATTAGATAAAAAAACGGAGCATTACCATCTCCAGTTCCATGCACCAACAAAAATTTTGCATTTTTGAACCCCGTCATATTTGTCACAGCTGCACGTTGGTAACCCTCAGCATTTGTATCAGGTGACTTCATATAACGCTCGGTATAAATAGAATCATAGAATCTAAGAACAAAATCTTGTTAAACAATTGATTTGCTAATGGATAATTAACTCGTAATCATATACCTCCAATCAGTCACAGGAGCAACAGCAATCCCCGCTTGAAACACTCCGGAGTTGGCTTCAATAACCTTAGTCGTAAGGAAACCTCCGAATGACCAACCCCAAACAGCCATCTTACTTGAATTAACATACGGTAACTTTGACCAATAACGCGCCGTATTAATTGTGTCATTCGCTTCGAATTCTCCCAAATGTTTTCTAACACAAACGCGAAAGTTACGGCCTTTGTATCCCGTCCCACGAGTATCAACCACCACAACTATGTATTTCAACTTGGGCGAAGACGCTAAGAACATGTGCCAGTCAACCAAAAACTTTTTACTGACCAATTGAGAGGTGGGACCTCCATATACACGAAATAGGACGGGATATTTTTCGCGACCGCTTTCATCCATCCCAGGTGGTCTGATCTCCATGACATTGAGTTCTTAATAATAAAATTTCAGAGAAAAAAAATAATATGTTAACTATAAGATCAAAAAAAATCAAAATCAAAATAATATAATATTACCATTTCCATCACTCTCTATTGTAGTATATTTTATAGTAGGCATGTCAATGGATTTAATCAGAGAACTCAGCCGATCATTAGACTGCAGAACTATTGAAAAGGCTGGCGAATAGAATCAACAAAATTCTTAGTCACGGTATATTGAGGACACAGACAACAGAACCTCTCGGAAAATATTTTGAAAGAATGCTCACTTTTATTGTCAGTCTTCAATACTTTCTGCCAGGGAATGTCGGGTCCTTGATACATGATATTGTAATACTCGGAGTCCTTTGAAAAGGAAACAGAATAATACCCAGCGCTACTGGTATCTGTCAATGCTGTCTTATTTTTGCCATCAAGAGTAACGGAATACAAATGTCTTTCGATTGAAGACTTTTCGGTGCTTATAAAATATCTAAATGATAGTGAAAAAAATTAAAACTTGCAATATAGTCAAGACATGACATAAAGTAATAGATAGATACATACACAAGTTCGCGCTTGTAATCAACAGCCTGTACGCCGCCAACAACTTCCCAATTACCGCTGGTAAGAAATTGAGGAGTATTGGAATCTATAGGGCTGAATAGAGCAAGATGGTTGTATCCATTATTGACGACTATATCCAAATAAGCATCCTGTGTTAAGCTTCCAAATTTCTTTAGGTAAATCATACTCCTAGTCTAATAATTTAAACGCTTAATAACCTCAGTCGATATGCAAGAGGGAATACGAAAAACTTTATATACATAATTGCAAAGTGATGCATACAATTTCATGCCAACCACCATCGGTTGCATCTGCATTCTCCTCGCGCACAGTTGTGCCCTTAAGTGTGACAGTATCGACCAATACAACTCTGGCGGTATCCTGAACACGATCCATAACTCTAACCAGCGCTTTATCGCTTCCAGCCCAACAGACTTCAGTTATTATTTTATTATCATCCGAAAAATCATCAGTAAATGGGATTGCAGCTGATTGGGATACCAAAGGTTTTGACACGTCGTAAATGTGAAAAGTAACGATAGGATTTGGATAACCGGGTTTAGGGTATTTCATTACAACTTCGGTTACATAAGGTCCTGCCTCCATTCCATTAAGATAAAGTGGGAAGCGATATTCTGGTACATCGGTTTCATTCAATCGAATGTATGCAATATATGTTGCATCGGGTGACCACCAAAGCGCGAAGTTTGTTGCCAGGACCTCCTCTAATGAATTAATGAGGAAAAATAAACCCGGTAAAAGTAAATTGAATGTACAAACATGTAAAAGGAGATACCTTCATAAATCCAATCCGGAACACCATTGAATATAACTGTTGATCCGTCATACGTTATACGTCTTTCTTCTGTCAGCCCTACTGATACATATACGTCATTGTCTTTGACAAAAGCCTATGTAAAGAAATAATGACTTTAACTAAGATAAGCTTGAACAGGTATAAATTATAAGTATATCAAAACAGAAACTACCAGACTGTGACCAACAGGGCTCCATTTAGCATATGAAATGACAGCTTGATGATTGGTGTCAATTGGTGTGGTAATGGGAAAAATTAATTTCGATGATACGTTAAAAATGAAGTAATTTGCTGTATAAGAATGTCTCCACAACTAAAAAATTAGATGTATTAGAAACAAACATACAATCAGACAATTTGAGAACAATCAACTAAACTCACTTTTGTTTTATTGGTCCCAAGCAGGACATATTGATTGTCTGGTGAAACATCGAATGAGAAATATGTAAGCTAATTATGAGAAGATTGATCAGTGAATAAATACAATAATATGTACATTTATTTTAAGACAATCTAAATAATTAATTCAACATCGATACGAACTTCACCAAGATCTTTTCCATCTACTAATGTTTTTTTCGATTTATCTGCGATATGTTCTACTACAATGCTATTATCTGTTTGTTGATAAATGAACTGCCCATCATCGCCATCTGGTTGAGAAAAGAGGAATTGAAAAAAAAAAAAAAAGAGTTAACGGAACTTATAGATCAAATAGAATATTAAATCCTTTTACAGTTTCAAACAACTTACCAGAAGTACTCCATACCAAACTCGTATAAGTAGGATAAAAGCTTCCATTGTATATATCATCAAATTTTATTCGACTCAATGTGCTCTGATCAACGCTCCCCGATCGATAATATTCGTAAAGGATTGCTGAACCGATCCAGGCAAGTACAAAAATCCCAGCAATAATCAGACATGGAATAATTTTTCTCTCGTTTCTCTATAAATAATTGATCAATCACTCGTATTACTTTACCGAATTGTAAATAATTGAACAACAAAAAAAAAAACTTGTCTTAATTAATTGATCAATTTTGAATTCAATTATTCGCAAAATAACCGAATTTTCACGCAAAATTGTAAACTTTTCGTTCTCTAACCAAGACAGAATATACTCACGTCAGACTTTGTGTACACATCCTCGTCCCAAGTTTCAACATCTACTATGGTATCATCTTCTTCTTTTTCTTTAAACATGGTTTCCCGTTCGTCGGTTTCCATTGTCTCGTGTACTTCCGTCTCCTGAGATTCCTTAGCATCGTGCATCCACAAATTTTCTGAAGTTTCACCAGTATCATTCAGGTCACGAGTTTGATTTTGTCCATATTCGACGTCTGATTCCTTGGAAGGAACTGACTCATATTTGTTGATTCTCATGTTTTCCTCGATTCACAGAATCAAAATTTCTGCCACTCGAAAGCTATAAAAAATGTTGCCTGTTATATCTTTTGAAGTTAAAAGGAAGGGAACTCAGCCACTACTAAGCTCGTCTAAGCCAGTTATTTATCTATTTGGATCAAAGTGGATTCGGAGGCTTAGTGGTGGTGCTCAGTTTGATAAAGACATGGATGCTGAATTTTCATCACATACATAAATAGTGGATCACAGGGCACAGCCATGCGAGATGCAATCAGATGATCCATTTGCATAAACGGTTAGTTACACGAAATAAATTACTGTACGTGTTCGAATCAGAAATGGCTCCAATCGAAAACCTTATCACCCTTAACAGAACAAAACAATTATGCATATTTCTAAGTACCGAATCTCTTTTAATATTCTTTATTCTCTCAATCAATATCAAAGGTTTAGATTTGTTTTGAAGATTATATAAGAATTTAATATATAAACAAATGTTTAATGAAAATTACTCATAATAGGTGTTATTAGGTGGGTGTAAAGTGAATTAATAGCAATTTTGGTAGGATGGAAGAAACGATTAGGGGAGTGTCTTCGGAGAACTATACCATTAAATGTACTGAGATATCCAACGGAAACCTGTAATAAAGTTTTACTCATTAATGAAAATTAAAGAAAGATAGGAGGAGGTAAAGAGTATAAACTCACCATCACCATATCCTTGCCTCATAACAACAGAGCACATAAATACCTCAATAGGACGAATGCCCTTCAATGGAACCTTACCCTAAATAACGAAAGTAATGTTAACAATTATCAAATAGAAACACTGAAATTTTTCATTTCATAAAATATACAAACCTTTCCGGTAGTCTGATACAATCCAAGTGCATGCCTCAATTCATCATCAGATACTGCGCCAGGAGCGTCAATCTTGTTTCCGAGAATTAGGAATGGTACGCATGAAAGTTCCTCGATGGAAAGAAGTGCCTATTAAAAAAATTTTTTTAAAAAAAAGAAACAAAGGTTATAATTAAACTTATCCACACGTACATCTAATTCAGTTTTAGCTTCGCCAAATCGTTCACGATCTTGAGCATCGACAATATAGACAATTCCATTGACTTCTGGGAAATAATCTTTCCAAAGGCGCCGAGCTATAATTGTGAAAATCGAGATAATGACCGACATTAGTATCTTCTAAAATAAACAAAGAAATGTTCCACAATACGATAATTGAAAATTCAAGACTTGTGGGCGATTAATTACCTTGATGATGTCCACCAAGATCATAAGTTGTGAAACGAACGCTTCCTATCGATAATTCTTCCGAAGCTATTTATATAAAAAACGTTTAGTTAGACATGGACGTTTATTCTACATGTAACCACGAAATACCTTGAAAGACAATTTTTTATTGCAAAAAATTTTTTTTTTGTTAAACGCAAGTGGATCGAGAGCGGCGTAAAAACATCATCCACTCGATGGAATAAAAGCTTTTCGACTTACTTGGATGTAATGTTGGTTGCAATGTCGCAAGGCGATCATTCTTTAGCATATGCAACAAAGTTGTCTTCCCCGCATTGTCTAAACCCAAAAATAAGATCTTGGCGTTCTTGTTGACAAGACCTTATTAGATCGAGATGCAGGTATAAAAATGAAAAAGGTTCTTCGGATGACGCACCCCTTCAAAAAATTATGATCTAAACATTAAGGAGACTATTCAACATACCCAAAGATGCTAAAACGTCGATAAACCAATTAATAATGAACATTTTTCAGTCGAGAAAGTAGGTGGATTGAAATTACAGAAATTAAAAGAATGATTGCAGAATTACGATATGTATCTGATTTAATTGAAGCATGTATTTACTTTACTTTAACATGTGAAGAATGTTGATCCGCTCCAAAAAAAAATAGGTGAAGAGAAATTTATAATGCGAGATAAATAATATAAAGCATTACAAAATCCCAAATTCGCGAGAACTTTGTTAACCTTTCAGAGCGATGGAACAAAGCCACAACGTCTCGCTGAATGGCTACCTTTTTTTTTTCATTTCTTTGATAAAATGATATATTCATATGTAAAATTCCTGCGCTGATTTATTAATTCAATTACTTTTTAAACACATTTTGACTAAGTAAATTTAAAAAAATCTTTTAATTAAAAAATTTTAATATGTTAAATATAAATATGTAAACTTGATTATTTTAGTAAAAAAAAATAATATATACTGTATATATACAGTCCGGTCCAAAAAAAACCAGAATTGAATTTTTCTTATAATTTGATAAATAGTAATTTAAATTAAATAAAACTTTTAATATATATTATTTATAATAAAAGAAATAATATATTAAAGTTTTATGAATATTTAATTAATTAGTAATTTATTTTAAAATATCAATTTAAAATTGAAAAAAAATTTTTTTTAAATGATTTAATAATAAATTTAAGATATGCAAAACTTTTGTCCATGTAGTATATATAAATATTGGTTTGTTTTATTAGTTATTTACAAAATTAAAAGTCAAAACAAAATTCAAAAAAAAGTTCAAAACTTTTGTAACAAACTGTATTTTAAAATAAAAACCAATTGATTTTTTTTTTCATAATTGAAATAATATTAATTTAATCTAAAAAATAAAAAATATTTTAATATAATTATAATATATATATAATATATATATTATAGTTTATATTTAAACAAAAAAAAATTATTTTTGTTTATTTCTAATTTATCTAAAATTTATAATAAACAATTAAGTATTAGTCTAAAAAATTATTTCTATGACAATTTACAATACTAATCTTTTTAAAAACAAGACTTTACTTTTTTTCAACTATATAATTCTTTATATATTCAAAATATAACAAAAACAAAAACAAAAAAATTAACTAATATTATTTAAGCTTTATTATAACTAGAGTTCTGATTGATATTAATAAATATTATTATTAATTTATCAATTTCAATTTCAGTATTAATTTTTAAGTTTTTTAATATCAAATTGAAATTTTCAATAAAGTACAAATCAATTTTAGTACTTTTAAAAATATGAATTGATAAAATATTAAGTAAAGATTTTTAATAAAAGATATATCAAATTATAAATATATAAATATATTATTAAAAAAAATTTAATACTTATATTGAGTTTTTAGAAAAAACTATTTTTACAAATTTTAAATATAAAAAATTTCAAAATAGTTTTGATAATAATAAAATTTTAAATATTAAAATGGTTAATACTTTAACAAATAACAATTTTAAAAAATATCAAAACTGGATCTGAATCTATTTTACTTATAATAAAAATATATAAAAAACTTAATATAATTATTGTAATTAATTTATTCAATCAATATAAAAATAGTATTACTAATATAACTAAATATCTTAAATAAATATTTTTTGCAAATTGAAAAAAATAAAAAATAATTAATATTTGAAAAAACAATATAAAATAAATTAATTTTGATAAATATTTTATTTAATTTCAAATTAAAAAATATTAATTTATAAACATGTGAATCAATAATACAGTAAATAATACTTTCAAATCTTTAAATACATGTCTTTAATTCAATATCTATAAGAAACAAATTCAAAAATTTTATTTGTATACAGATTTACTAATTTTTTTATATATAAAGTATTCAAATATTCAGATTTTAATCAAATTAAATTAGATTACATAAAAATGAAATCTTTGTTTTTTTTGACAATCGTGAGCTGAAAACAGGTCAAAACATAGAGGGTTGCACAAGAAAAGGCTTCTGGTCTAACTCTGATAAAAGTCTACAAAAATCTCAATTCAAACTGATGACAATAAACTTCATTACACAATTTAAAAAGATTAATCCTAAGCTGATCTATTTCAATTTGAAGCTTAAGGATCTATTTCATAAATAATGTTTTTTTAAACTTAAATGAATCAAAAAAACAAAAGGTTATTAGTTACAGAAGATACCAATTTAGACAAAAATTGTTAAGATCAAGTACATCTGATAAGGATAATTAAGATTAAATTAGAATCTAAGCAATAACGTTAATTCCACAGATGGTAAAAACAGTAGTATTGTATTATGCTAGTGGCACATCCTAAGAATTAGTAATAATAGATGATTGAAATAACTGGGATTAATTTTTATAATAATATTCTATACTATACTGTTCTTTGCAATATGGACTTAGTAAGTTAAGTAAATTTTAAACTAATGATAGAATTTCCCCTTGTGGAAAGTCCCGCCTAATATATAAGCATATTTCTGGATATTTAAATAAATATATAGTTGAATTATAAGTGGTTGGTATAGCTAATCTTATAGTAATATAGATATTAGGCAATATTAATCTGTAGATCAGTTGTAAAGTTATAACGAATATTCATATATTAACTAATTTCCAGTTAATTTGTAAAAACATTTGATATTTGTCTGGATATATAAATATATTAATAAAAATCATATGCCTTGCACACGTTTCACTTTAAAAATATATACAGTATATACATATATATTATATTTATATTTTTTATAGAAAATATAAAATAAAATTTCTTAAATCTGTAGATCTATAGCACAGTGGATAGTACTTTCAGATTTCCAAATACATGTCTCTAGTTTAATATCCATAGAAAACAAAATATAAAAATTTTATTTGTATATAGATTTATCAGTTTTTTTATATATGGAGTATTTGAATATTTGAATCCTAACCAAATCCAATTAGATTGTATGAAGATAGAACTTATAGTCTTTATGATAATCACAGGTTGAAAATAAGTCAAAGCAAGAAAGGTTGTATAAGAAAAAGCTTCTGATTTAACTTCCATATAAGCTTACAAATCCCCTAATATAGCAGATTCCATAGTACAAAAAATACTTTAGCTTGAGATTATTTCAATTTGATACTTGTTTAAAAAAAAACCCCCAATAAAAAGAAAAATCTGAGACTACAGGTAGTAACAGTAAGTATAATACTTTCTTTGAGATCTTAAGTAAAAAGTATTGAACAAGTTATTTGAGTGTTCTAATCAATCCTAAAAAGTATATACTCTTAATAACAACTATCAGGTTTTAAATTAAGTTAAATAGTTTATAAGTTAGTAATAATATTTTTATCTCCTAAAGATCTCTTTCAAATATATAAGCCCACTTCTATAGTAATAAACTTATATGACTGGATAAGGCTATAGATAAAAGGATGAGTTAACTTAAATAGATCTTGTAGTCATATAATTGGATATAAATTATTTAATAAAGATTATATACTACTAATATCTTTGTACCAAAAAAAATAATAAAATAATAAAAAACTCTCTCCTGATCGCGTCCGTTTTGTTAAAAATTTTTCTTTTATGGTAATTTTAAGCAAGAAAAAATGT
>CAJVPV010002996.1:0-12003 GCA_910591835.1 Acaulospora morrowiae | reverse complement strand
GGGTAAACCATCCGTTCTTTTTCCATAAGGCCATGGAAGAGAGAAAAATTCTAAAGCCCACATCTTGAGAGAAGTTACCACTTCTGAATATGGTCTTGAAAAAAGGGAGTCAACTGGTCAGGGGGTTGATGTTATGGATAGCGGGTTTATAAAAGAAAGGGAGACCTAGAGAGAAAATCTTTAGGAAGAAGGGAAAACCTTACTTCGGCAGGAAAGGGGAAAAGGGTGAGGGAAAGAGTAGAGTGTATAAAAAAAAGTATTTAGAAAGGAAGGATGAGCATAGGGAAAAGAGAATAAAAAGTATGGGGAAGGGAAAGTGGAGAAGAGGGAAAGGGAAGAGCAAAAAAGAGTAAACAACTCAAAGATTTCCTAAAAAGGAAATTTTCAAGCGCAGAAAGGGAAGTGGAAAAGAGTTTTTTTTAAATCTCAATAATTTTTAAAGATAAACAACAATTATTATATAATAAAAATTCTTTGAAAACAGAAAAATCAGAAACAGTTTACTTCTCTCAAAAATCTACAATAATACAAATATGTATTTTTTCAAGCCAAATAATAACAACAACTACAAAGCAAATAAATACAATTCAAAGCATAAACACATAGCTATCACTAGTTAAAATCTGATTATTTGACAATATGCTATTTGTTAATTATTTGATATATAATAAATAATTTGTCAAGTATTTGTCAAACATTTGGTAATAATTCAATATATCCAATTTAGCAATAATTGCTAAATTGTTGATAAATGCTTAATTAATTATTTATTATATACTAAATAATTGACAAGTGGCATATTGCCAAATAATCAGATTTTAACTAGTATATAACAACATTAAACTTTATCAAAGTTTGTTTACTTCCAAAAGCAAGATTTGCAATCACACTGACATGTTTATATTACAAATCTAGTAACAAAACATAGTTGGACTTATAAAACAAACAGATCTCAAACTTCTCAATATAACATATGTCAATTTTAACTTATTATATTAAAAAAAATATAATCATATCTTACAACAAGTTAATTTAAGTAAAAGTAATATATACCAAAACAAATAACAAAGCAAAAAACTTGCTTATATGTGTTAACTTAACAAAAGTTCAATATAATAGCTAACCCTAGTTCAATCCAAATAAAATACTAATAATAGATTATCTAAAAATAATTGAAAATAACTATAATAAAGAAGAGCAAAGATAGTTCTATACTTTAATTAAAGATAGTACAACAAATATAGCTTCAGAACTGGCAAACTTAGAAGCAATTGTAAATATCACAATTATTGATACAGTAGCTACAAAGCTTTATAACATTAACTTATATACAGTTATAAAATAGATGTTAGTAAAAGAATATATTAAACAAATCTGAATATTTAATTAACTAGATATGAACATGTTAAACAGATATATACTAAAAGATTTACAACAAATGTCTCAAATTATAGATATCTTACACTTAATCCAAGACCTATGACACTCAATAAATGGAAACCAAAAAATTATAACATCTCCAGAACAATCTGTGATAGAAAATAGTAACCACTAGGGCTCCTAACGATACCACTTCGATACCAGTTCGATACCAGTTCGATACTTAAATTTACTATAAAAACATATAAGTAGGTCACAACCCATATATTAAATTTACTATAGATCGGTACCATTTCGATACCAGTTCGATACCAGTTCGGTACTTTTTCGGAGCCCTAGTAACCACAATTTCAACACATTACAAATCATTACACAGCCCTCTATTCCAGAAGTAGTTATAGAAGTTCAATTAATAATTCAAGAAATAATTAATAAGGAGTTACAAATTTCTGAAATAACTATAGAGAATTATTGTATATTTGCTGAAGATAACAATATAATACTATTAGACTTTCTCTTATTTATAGAAGACATTCAAACTTTACCTAACTATATAATAAGAAACAGACAATACTCACTACAAAACCCTTATTATATTAGTAAAAAAGATTTCTTTAAAGCTGAAATTCTAACAGCAGTAGTATCAGAAGATAACAAAAAATAACTTAGCTAATATACTTAATTTCTTATAAAAAAATCAACATTTAATTCAATCGATATTTTGGAATGGTAACAGATAATATACTATCAACTTTGAATATAAAAAAATCTTAAAACCTGCATAAATAAGATCAATCAAAAAAACAAAAGAAGTATCTATTTAGCTCCAATTCAAGAACCTAACTTTAATAAAAAAAATTAAGCTATTCTCAATATAATTAAATAAGTGACAATAGAATTATCTAATAAAAAGTTAAACCCATTCAACCTGGTATACAAGTATAACAAAGTCCAATTACAAGTCAGATACAATTCTATATCTGAAACAAGTAAAGAGAAGCAACTTTGACAAGTTACTGACATATTAGAAGTTTCTATAAAGTATGAAGAGATTCAAGTCCTAACAATAGAAAATAACAAATAGATAATTCTCAACTTTGACAACTTAGTAGATGTTACTACCTGCAAATAACAATTCCAAAACATCTTCTCTTTTCAAAGTATTATTACTAACACTAACAACAATATATTATCTTCAAATGCCCTATCAGAAAGCTTAGAAGACACTTCTATAACACCATTATTTATATTCAAAGCAATTAAGATAATTCTAATGAATATTTCAATAGACTATATGGTTAAAAAAATCCAACATGTTATTAGTAAATATGAAGAATTGAACTTAATCCAAATAATTAAAAGAAATAATAACTTCAACAATATTATAATATTCTTTCACATAACAAAAACAAACCTGAACTCAGTTTGGTCTATATACTTGAACACCTTTATAACAAAAATTGCTCTACAAGAAAACTATTTTTCAATATTGGAAGCTTACAATCAAGTTATTATAAGATTTTATAAAATTGGCAAGACAATCTCAGCTACAAGAATAATAAGTGCTATTAAGTATCTTAAAATCGAAACAGTATATATTTTAACTAATAGCAGAATTGGAAAAAAGAGAAATTTTATTATTATCGGCTTTGAAAACCAAGATAACTTAAATAAAGTCTTGATATTTCACATAAAGCTTTTTGAATACAAAACATAATAAAATACTAAAGACAATATTAAAGTTTATGAAAAACAATTCAAGAAAAAAGGGAAGCATATATATAAAGAAAATAAACCAGCAGAAAGTTATCTGAATTACTCAACAATAGAAAGCTTCAACTTCAAGTCCAGTTACAGCAAAAAGACTGTCAAGTCAAAATAAAAAATAAAACAATAAAGCAAAATGAATAAAAACAATAAATCAAAAAACAAGCAAAAAATCACATTCAAAAGTCAACTTTATCCAGAGGTTTGGAACAATATTCAATCCATGCTAGAATTAATTAATATCAAACTGAAGAAGTTAAAAAGAATAGAAAACAGTAGAATCAAAACCTACAAATGATTCTAAAAACACCAAAAGTTGAATCAACATCTATAACTGAGAGAAAATATAAATACCATCTTATCAAAAACACAAAAATTTTTACTAGTTCCTAGCAATACTTCCTTTTTTACTAGAAATATAAATATATCAACTTTTAGCAATAAACCTATAACATTCATGATAAAAATTAATATAAATACTTTTCTTAAAAAACAAAAAAAAATTTTTTACAACAATCTCCTTCATATAGCAACATATAACATTAGAGGAATAACATAAGAAACAAATCCAGAAATATTAATTCAAGAACTGATAGAGGAAAAAATAAATATAATGAGACTTAGTAAAACAAAACTAAATCAAGAAAACCATTAGTTTATATTTAAAAGAAATTTTGACAAATATAAATAATTTTCAAATATCAATATACTTAATTCCAAAGGTGTCAGTATTTTACTCTTAATAAGAAAAAACCTTGAAAAACATATAATCCAAGTAGAAAAACTGGATAGATCCTTAATTGCAATTAGTTTTTTTTTTTTTTTGAAGAAGCAAAAGGCTATTACACTTTATTTTATTATTATAATTTTAGACTTGCAGTACAAGGTTTATAACACATTTACAGTATAATATATATCTCTCTTTGCTAGGAAGAGTTAAATGCTAGGCTTCGCAAATGCGGTCCATCCTCTGTGCTCCTTAGTACCATTCAAGAATATAAAAAAAAGAAATTCAAAACCTATATTATACCTCGGATGGCATCTAGCTACCTAGAAAATTTGATTACCTAGCTACATGAAGATGCTGCAGCCACTATATACAGGTTGGCCTCCAAGTTATGACTAGGATTGGCAAGCTTGCTTTCCAAATATGACTTGATATATGGCAAGCCGAGATGTGTTCCACCTTATACTTCCTCTGAATAACTGCTCAACTAGTTAAATGGCCGCTACACCAACGCAGATATCTCGTGAAGATTAGTCTTTCATCTGACCATCTAGTATTTGACCTTCTCTACTCTTTTAGGATTGCGACAGATTACAAATTGACTAGGCTTGTGACAGTTGCCTATATCTGCAGCAAGTAGGGAAGGGGACAGCTGCTTTTCATAAGAAGCTTTGTATACATAACTGCACCATTTAAGTATTTAAGTAGAATCCAGCACCGGTATAAGGCAGGAGAAGGTAAAAGAAAAATGTTTGGATGTATAGTAATGGTTGTTAAAGAAAGTTGTCGGATGTAATGAAGTTGGAGTTTCTTATAGATGTTGTTACCTAACCTTGTACAATAAGCCTATATTGTTGGAGGGGTGAGCAAGGAACTTTCGTTGTCATTACCAGCTCATGTTGCGGGGGTAATTAGAATCCTTGGTCTTCATGTATTATCCTACTAGGTTCTCTAATCACCAGTATAACACCTGCAACTAACCTAGCTTATTGTTAGCTGCATTGACATTGGCTGCCATATCTTTCTGGATATAGTGGAGCACAACTCCTTGGATACTTTTGAATAATAATAGTTGTACACTGGTTTCTTAGATGTATCTAGTTTAACCATCAACAAGTAAACAACACCAGATTTGATAATGATGATCATGTCAATCTTTTGAAGAGGGTGAGCCATCTGTCCTTTTTCTGTGAGGCCATAGAAGAGAGAAAAATTCTGAAGCCCATGTCTTAAGAGAAGTTATTACTTCTGCATATGGTCTTGAGAAAAGGAAGCCGACTGGCCAAGGGGTTGATGTTATGGAGAGTGGGTTTATAAAAGAAAAAGAGGCCTAGAAAGAAAATCTTCAGGAAGAAGGAAAAACCTAACTTCAGCAGGGAAGGGAAAAAAGAAAGGGGAGAAAGTAAGCTTTATATAAAGAAGTTTATAGAAAGGAGGGGTAATAAATAAGGGAGGGGAAATAAAAAGATATAGGAGAGGGGAAGTAAAGAAGAGGGGAAAGGAGAGAGCGAAGAAAAAAGAGTAAACAACTTAAAAATTTCCTAAAAAGGAAATTTTTAAGCACAGAAGAGGGAGTGGGAAAGAGTTTTTTTTTTTAATTGCAATTAGTTTTTAAAGCAAAAAACATAAGATCTAAATTATATAAATTTATCTTTTGAAAAATAAACAAAAAAGTAAAAAAGTTCAAAAAGAAATTCATACTATAATATAAAATAAAGTCCAATAACAATATTAAATTATAGTTATAAAAGACTTCAATACTACAATAAATCCAAGACTTGATTGCAAAAATATTTTATCTGACAATAACAATTTTTTCTTTTCAAATGATTCAAAAATAGACTTCTTCTATTATCTGTAGACTTAAACTTCATTGATTTCCACAGGCTATAAAAAAATAACAAAACAACACACATTTGGAAAAATTATTAAAGCTCAAGTAGAATTAACTATATTTGGAAAACACCTCTTATTGTAAACAATATTATCAACTTTAATAATCGTAACTTTACAGAAATTACAAACAGTAACCATACTTTACTTAAACTTTATATAACTTAAATATTCTTTTTTACAATTCCAATTCCAACTTACAGATCCATAATACAAAACTCTAGTATGAAAAATAATCAAACTTGAGAATACAATCAAACAGTAATGGAAAAAGTTCAAAGACAAAGTGAAAGAAAAAACCCTTGGTACTAAGCTATAGGAAATTACAGAAGAACTCAATATACTGGAAATAATAAACACATTCCAACTCAATTAAATTCAAAACTTGTGAAATTTATTTGATAAAATCATTATCTCTATAGTCTTTAACAAGTTTCATATAATTTACAAGACTTCAAGAGGCATTTAAAAATCCACAAAAAAATCTATAAACAGCAAAAAATACTATTGATCAAAATTTACAAACAACTACATAATATATACAAATAGCTAAAGAACTTGACTCAAATTTCTATATCAATAGTAATCTTGCAACAAATTGAAAATATAATATGTCAAGTCAACACCCTAGCAGCATCAGAGCTACAACTACTATCAATACTATATATGTGTTCATATTTAATTCAGATGTTTTTTAAAAACTGTATTATGTTTGTATTACTAAGTAACAATTAGTAAGTAATTGGGAATCGTATTTAATTCAGAATTGTATTGTCAATTAAATTTCCTTTTATGGTAATAAGGAAACATGTATAATCAATACCCCCTTTACAAAATCTAAAACAAGCTTTATCTATATAGATCAAATCAATGAACACATTTGAGAATTAATATAATCAATTAGAAAAACATATATTAGAGAGAAAAGAAAAAGAATTAACCAAACAATAGTTAAAGCAATAGAAGCTAAATATGCAGACCTCAAAAATAATTAAAGTCGAATTGTTCAAGTGTTAACAAACAATTTCAGAGACAAAATAATTAGAATCAAGGTAATCAATAAATTAGAAAAGGAATATCTAACCACTAAAAAAAAAGAAATTCTTTATCAAACCAAACTCTATTATCAAAAAGTCTTCAGAAAACAAAATATCAATTTCAATCTTCTTAATATATAATGAAAAAAGCAATACAAATCCAAAACAGAAATCCAAGAAGAATAGTATAACAAGATAGAAGAAAAAACAAACATAGACAAACTTAAAGAGATATTATATAAACTTCCTAACAATAAAGCAGCAGATCCAATCAAGATCAAATATGAAATACTCCAAAACTTAGATCCAAAAGTAATAAAAACATTCTGTAACTTTTTAACTTATTCTTGAAATATAATATTATACTATCTACCTAGAAAAACAGTCTTCTATATCCAATATTCAAAAGAAGAGAATGGCAAGGAAATCTAAATAATACTAGATTCATTGTGCTTTTAGAAGTGACAAGAAAATGTTTTACAAAAATTATCAACAATCAATTGGTATCAATCTGTAAGACTAAGAATATTTTGAAAGAATTAAACTTCATTAAACTGCTAGGAGAAAGTACCCTAGAATCAATTCAGCTCCTAAACAATATCTGTGAAACAATAAAAAAAAAGAAAGAGCTTTGGATTTTACTTCAAAATATAGCAAAAGTATATAACACAATCAATCTAACAATACTTGAAAAAGTTTTATAAAGAATAAAAATTCTGTTCAAAATTATCAGATTAATATTGAAATCATTTATTAATAGAATGATCAAAATAATTACAAATATAGGTCTTACTAAAGAAATAATAGCAGAAGATGGAATTAATTAAGAAAAAATAATATATTTTTTACTTTAAAGAATCTTCTATAACTTTTTTTATATGAAATTCAAAAAAATAAAACCTTAGAATATAATATGAACTGTACTTGGATAGCAAATTTCAACAAAACAATTCAAAATAGAAAGAATACAAAAAAGCTTTTCATTAGACAAGCAATAATAGTATTTATAAATAATACAATATGGATCACCCATTCCAAGCAAGATATGGATTATATCTTAGAAAGAGCAAACCAGTTCTATGTAGCCAACAATTCTTAAATCAATAGTAAAAAGTCCATGCTAATAACAATTAATAGTAAAAACAAAAAACCAAACAAAGTACAAATGGAATTTAATTAAGAGAACATTATCAAATTAGATTGAAAACATTACTTCTGCTTTTTAGGAATCTGGCTTGAAAATAAATATTATATCAAAGATATACTGTAACTTGTAGAATTCAGCAAGAAATTCAATTAATAATATCCATACTCAAAAAGAAAAAATTATAGACAAACATGTGGAATATATACTAAATAATGTTCTAATCTTATAAATTGAATACAGATTACAACATTGTATACTTAACTCCAATACAGCTTACTTCTTATTAGCACAATTGTGAATGATCCTAAAACTTATTATCAACATATCCAAAATGATATCCAACTCAACAATTCATCACAAATTTTTATATAAATTAAAAAGTATTAATAAAATCCAACTAAAAAACCAAATCTCCAACTTTATTAGCTTGCTTAATGGCTTAGGACACCCAAGTATTTCAATAATCATTCATCTCAAACAAGCTTAAATTCAATAATAAAAATTTACAAATATACTCATAGAACAAACAATACAAAAGCAATCAAAAACAAACTTGTCAGTAGCAATTCTCAAAGCTGTAAACAATTTAAAAATAACATATTTTAATTTCAAATAGTTAGATAATTTTCAATGAAAAAGGGAAGCCTACTCAATAAAGACATTATTAAATAATTAGACAATATATAACTAAATAGTCCAATTTATAAAAAAACATAATATTATGTTTGTTGACCAACTTATAGAAGCAGAAACTAATACTTTCTTAAGTTGAAAGCTAACTCAGTCTCTGCATAGCTGCAATAGAGAATAAAACTCTTTTGGTATATGAAAGTTTAAAAATATATAATTAACAATTTTGGAGTTTTCAATCCAAACTGGCAAAATAAAGAATAGACATATCAAGACAGAAATATTTTCTTTCAAATATTTTAGCAAGATATAAGAAAATGGAAATGGCAAGTACAATTAAAGAACAAGAACAATCTTATCTAATATAGAAGTAAAGGAACTGCCAACTTAACTAAACAAGAAACAGAGATCTTTCAAGTAGTCAATACAAGTACTGGTTTAACAAAGCTTACTCAAACAGATTCAAGTTTGACAAGTCCTTTTAAAAACAAACTATTCTTGTTATTCAGTTGAATTAACAAGATTTCTAAATCAAAAAAGGCAAAGAATCATTCACCACTCTAGAAACTTATATATTTGAAAGCCTTGCTTGATCAAATCTCACATTTAAAACAAACTTAGAGTTTAACACATCCAAATTCATAGGAATCAAGATATTTGACTATGAAATTTAAATCATATAAGAAAATATTGAAATTCTTGAAGTAAGTTAAAAACTGAACATGAAATACAAACTCAACAAAAACAGTCAATATCAAGGAATATATTAATTTTACATTGACAGATCAGTAGGTAAAACCTGAAACCAAATGATTAAAATAAGTGTAACCTGACTTTAAACCAAAGGAACTTATCCAGGAAAAATTTTTCAAATAGGAATAGACAATTAACTATTACTAGCAAGAGTAGAACTTATAGTAATCTTTTTGATAATTCTAATAATACCTAATAGAAGCAAAGTAAAAATTCAAATGAACGGTGTCAATTATATTAACATATATCGGAAATTAAAAACATCCTATCCAAAAAATATTATTAAAAAGAAGATAAAAATATTCAATTAGTAGCTTTGAATATATATGCTAAATATAATATCAAAAAAAAAATTCAAGTAATATTGATCAAAATCAAGACACATAACTAAAATATTGCCAACAATCAAGTTAACCAATTAGCCAAGGCAGCAAAAGAAGAGCAAATGATTTTCTGGAAAGAACTATCCAAAATTCTTCCAATCTCAATTCTCTTTTGAAATGATATTTCAATTGATATCTTAATAAGATTATTTATCAAAAATCCAAATAAAAGAAAAATATTAATTCAATGGATCAATTAAAATAAAATCCAATCAAGGTAAAAGGAAAAGATCCAAAATTCAGAAGAAACAAATTGGAAAGAATTCTGGAATTATTATAAAGGAAAAAACATATTTAGTATCTCATTTAAACAAATAAAAAACAAGATATTTAAAATCAAGCTTATTTATAATAAACTCTTCATATTGGACAATATATCCAAATGCAATGTTTCAAGTTACAATGGATATACAAAATATATATTTTGTGAATTAGAGAATGAAACATTAAATTATTTTTTATTATATAAAGAAATAAAAAGTTATAAAGAAAGAATATGGATATTGTTACAAAAAAAGCTTTTAAAAATATGGATTTCTAAATATTTTATCTTTGATTTACCAAAACAGAAAGAAATTATTTAACTCTTAGATTGATGAAAAAAGAGAAATATTAAATTAACTAAAGAAATAATTAACTTAAATATAAGTTTATAGAAAAAAAAAGACATCCTGGACTAAAAAACAAGCTTTCGAATTATAAAGATCTCTTATACTTATATACACAAACTGTTGGCCAAGACATTCAAGACATGATACAAGCTTTTCAAGCAATACATATGGAACTCAAGATGTGAAAAAGTTCAAGAATACAAGTAATTCTCAAGATATAGATTTGAAAAAGGAAAAGAGAAAGAAACAGAAGAATTAATACTACAAAAACCATCAAGATTACAAAATTCATTCAAAAACAAAAAAACTAGCAAACTATAAAAGAAGGAAAAGAAATTATCTAGAAATTATTACTTATTATTTTTAAGTTACAATTGTAAAGAAACTAGTTAAACAAATTCATTAGACAACAAAAGGAAAGAAGAGAAAATTATAAAGAAACTTAAAGAAATTTTGTAAAACAAGATCAAAGAAGAAAAAAATAGTTAGGAATATAAAATATAATTAAGATTTTGAAAAGATATACTATAGTAATGAATTGTAAGCTATGATTTTAAAATGTACTTTGAGACAAGTATATAAGAACAAACAATTTTTTTCATCTCCAAGGTTATATCTAGAGATAATTTTATCTAAGACAAGTATTCAAGTATTATAGTTAAAAGTTTATATATAAAAGTTATAAAACCAATATGTATTCTATATTAAAATTAAATAAACTTTATAAATACTTGTTTGATTATAAAAAAAAAAATATTATTATTAAATAGCAATTATTACTATTGTAATTTTGTTAAATGTTTAAATTAAATTATTATAAATAAAAAAGTTATTAATTATATTAAAATTTAATATAAATTTATTAAAATTTTTAAATATATTATTAAATATTATATTTTTTTAATTGTTAAATATATAATTATTTTATTATTAATTTTTTTTAATTGTCAAATATATTTTTGGTTTAAATATTTATTTTAATTATTGAATATTATATTTTTAATTCAAATTATTATATATTTTCTAAATATCAAATAATATAATTAAATTAAACAATAAAATTTCAATATATATTTTTATTAATAAATTTAAATTAGTATAATATTATTATTGAGATTATTTAATAAATAAATAAATAAATAAATATTTTACTATTGTATATTAATTTAATAAATTATTTTAAATTTAAGCAATATTAGTTAAAATTTCAGATATGTTATAGTTTATGAACAATATATCAATTATAAACTAACTATTAACAGATAGCATTTCTGGTTTTGGTAATTACATAATTTTAATGCCGTGTTACAAACCACTCATCCGCATATCATGTTAGTTCATTACCCAACTTTTCCATTGATTTTCCTAACATGTACTTTTACCATTTAAAATTTGAACTTTACGTTCCAGCAGAGGATAACTCTAAAGATTTGATTAACTCTTCCATTGATATAAACAATCGTCAGAAAAAGACTCTTGGTCCAAAAAAACCAGCCGACTTGTTTTACGTTCCGAAGGATATCTTCGAAACTTTGCCTGCGCACCCTCAACATAAGAACGAAAGCCAAAAGTTTTTACCAAATAGGAATTCTAAAGGGCACAGTAAAATAAGATCAAAATCATTGGATCCATCACAAAATACAGTTCATTCAACTGCAAAAGTACCTTTGATCCC
>CAJVPV010002995.1:0-12004 GCA_910591835.1 Acaulospora morrowiae | reverse complement strand
AGATGGTTTTGAAGTTTTTTGTTGATAATAATGGATACTCCTGCTTGACTTGAGGGCAGGTTGCTTGAATGGATTATAAAGTTGTCAATCATGTTTGGAATTTTTTTGTTAAGTTGAAGTTTGATTTCTGAAAGTCCAAATAAATCGTAGTTTTTGTTTTTAATATATGTCAGAAGGCAGTTAAGTTTAGTTGTGTCATTAAGTCCTCAAGTGTTAGGGACCCTATTTCAAGAGATGAGAGTTTGTTAGAAAGAGAGGATGTGTGAAAGGATGTTAAATTTTTGTTAAGGTGTATGTGTTTAAAAAAGATTTCGATATTTAAGGTTAAGGGATTAATTGAGTCAACAGTAGTCATTAAAAAAAGTTAAAAAATTTAAGAGAGGGTTCAGGAAGTTTGATTTGGAGGATAAATTCATTAGGAAGTCTTTGAAAACTAAAATGTTTTCTAAGTTTGTGAATTTTAGTCAAGAAGTTGGAGTCATTGATAATTGGAAGTTCAATATTGAGATTGTTTTCTGAAATAAAATTCTTGAGTGTTGTGAGATCTGGAAGCTAAGGTTTCCTAGGAATTTTGATCCAATCTTCTGGAATTTTGTTGAAAATGAAATGTTTGTGGACTTTGATGACATTTTCTCTGAGATCTTTTTTGTCCAATATTGAAAAGTTTGTTTCTGCTATTTTGTTTACTTCATCATAGTTCATTGGAAGAGGTATATTTGAGTTTAGTGTAGGAATGTCAACCCATTCCTTGGGGAGTGGGGTAGAGAAAATATATTTTTTAGATAGTGTTTTGAGAAGTAGTGGAATATCGTTAGGATTTGTTACAGAGAGTGGAATATTAAGTTCCAGATTAAGTATTTTATCTGAAGAAGAAGGAAGTTTAGTTTGAGTATAAAAGAAATCATTGGGTAATAGTTTGAAAAAATAGGTTTTGCATAAGAGAATAGTAAGTTCATAAATTGTCATTGTACTATCTCTAGGATTGAAAGGAAAAAGATGAATATATTTGGATTCAAGAAGATGGTATGTAGAAGAAAGAGGTTTTTTGAAAGGAGGAAGGTCAAAATAAGAATTAGGAAGTTTGATTGGAACTTGATATTCTTCACGAAGATATTTTTTATAATCAGAAAGCCTTGGAAGTTCACTTCTTTTTTTAATTGGAAAGATGTTTTTGTATTTGGCTGAAAGATTATTTGGATCATCAGGCAGTTGTGGATTTATTTTGAAATAGGACTCTGGGAGTTTGTCAAATTTGTAATAAGAGTGGAGGGTATGAAGGGTTTGAATAAGATGTGTTTTTCCAATGAGTGGAAGATTGCTTAGGAGTTTGATTTTAATTTGAAAAGGAATTTCAGTTGGATCAGAAGGAAGGTTTGAAAGAATTTCATCAAAGTATTTGTTGAGAGATTCTTTTAGAAATATATATTCAATAAAAAATTGGGGTTTTCTAATAAAATAGTTAATTAGGTAATAAAGGATGCTTGATAATTCATAAAAAGGGATGTTTTCAATATCAATGGTTCTAAGAAAGATAATGGATAAAATGGTGCAAATAATGATGCGAATTTTTTTCTTTGTTTTAAGATTGATAAAAGATAGATTGTATTCATTTTTGTATTTTTCCTGAAAATCTTTTTCAATTTCCATGAATTCTTTTTGATATGATGGCATGATATTCTCCTTGTTGGTGAATGTGCTAAAGAAAGTGCAGTCTTTATGTTTGAGTTTGTTGATTATTGCTTGAAAGAAGTAAGGTGGGTGTTTAGGTGATTTGCGAATTTCATTAATTATTTCAATAATGGTTTCAATATTGTTGGAAGCAGATATAAGTTTCCTAGTAAGTTTTTCTGTACTTTCACGAAGAGTTTCTAATTGCTTGATGTCTCTAATTTGTTGAAGTTCTTCTTGAATTTGGTGATTAAAAGATGATGACCAAGAGGTTGATTAATTGAAAGGTTTTGGTTGAGGAAGTTTTGTAAGGTTTTGGTTATTTGTTTGAGAGTGAGATTTTGATAGCTCATCCAAATCAATAATGTCATCGATAATCATGATGTTTGATTGGTTTGTGTGATGGATAGTACTGATTTTCATATCAAGACTAGCCAGGGAGATTGTGTAACTGTTGGATAAAGTTGTGATAGGATATGATTGATCACTTTTTTGCGATTGTTTGTGGATTGGAACATCCAAATCTGAAAATTTTAATGGTGTGTCATGGGTAGTACTGATTTCATTGGTGTTTCCAATTTTGGTTGTGGCTGAAAGGATTGACAAGGGGTTTGCATGGTGTATTGCTTCAGAATTTTGATTGACGTTACTTATTTGGGTGACAGGAGAAGTGATTGATGGTTGATCATTTTCAGGAGGAAGCTGCAAAGTATTTTTTGTTTTTCCTTCAGATGAAAGAAGAAATTCTTGGAAGTGTTTGTGAAGTTGTTAATCAAGCTGAACTTTTTCCATTTTGTTTACAATGTTACTCACAAGGTTAAAATTAAAGTGGTCTGTTCTTGGATTTTGGACGATGATTTTGACCATTTGGGTTCCATTGTCTCTGTTAGAAATTTTTTCAAAGTTAAGAATTCGGACGTCACGAATGGCACTGGTGTTAAGAATTTCTTCAATGTTTTTTCCCTCTTTAATGATGAGAAATTGTTTGGGGTAGTTGGTAAGGTTGGGGATGAAGATGGATTTGAAAAAAATCAGTTTTGTGAATTGTGTTTGTTTTCAAGTCAAGGAAGTAGATTTGAAATTTTCTGTTCCAGTTATTATATGAATAGTAGCATGAAGGAATTGTTTAGGATTTGTTGAAAGTGTTGTTTGCTCCATAATGGGAGTGGTGGGTTTGAACTGTGCACTTGGAAGCACTTGGGAAAGGAAGAAAAGTTTGTTTTAAAGTTGTTTCTATAAAAGAAATTTTTTTGCAAAAAATCGATTTACGGGAAAGAGTTTTTTTTATTTTATTATAAAGTATTTTAATTAGACAACAAATTGATTGAAAAGCAATATAAAAAAGATATAAAACAATATAATAAAATAATAAAAAATAAGGCAATAATATCAGATAGTTGGAAATAAGATGAACAATAAGCTATCAACACTAGAAAAAAAAAGATAAGAGACAAAGAAGAATATAACAAATATGAAAAATATATAAGATATAGAAAAAAAGAAAAGACCAAATATATGTATATGAGTATAGAATGACAAAACAAGAAATAACATGATTGAAAAATAAAATCAAAGAAATAATGAAATGCTATATTGATAAAAAACAGATAATAGAAGAGAAAAACAAGAGAAAAAAAGAAATCAAGCATATAACAGAAAAGAAAGACCTAAAGATTAGCTGGGCCTGAATAATACAAGAAATGGTATCCAAGCAATGAATAAGAGTTCTAAAAGAAATAAACAAGAAGAAAGCAGAGGAGGCAATAAAGAAAATAAATGAAATAATAGAGCAAAAGGCAAAAAAAAATCTGAAAAAAAAATAAGTAGTAAGAGAATAGAAAAAAAAATGAAATAGAAAGGAAAAAAAAAAACAAAGAAAAAATATGAATAAAAGAAAGGAAAAAGTAAAAATATAAAAGGAAGGAAAAAGGAGAATAAATATATAAAAGAGAAGAAAAAAAAACAACAAATATATAATGATATGGTTAAATAAAGTAAGAAAAAAAAAAGTAGAATTGAACAAATAAAGCTAAAGTAGGCTTGAATAGCAAGTAAGATAATAGGTTATATCTGGATAGTCTATAATATATATGTGGTGTAAATTATTTTGCTATTAACTCAATTGTCAAAATTCTCAAAAATAATTATGTTTGACTCAATTATTTTATATGTTTTAATAGTGACTCAATTAATTGTATCAAATAATTGCATCAAATTATATTAAGAATCTATCAATTTCTATTACATATATAGTCTATGGTACTTGTAAGTGGATTCTAATTAATATAAAATAATATAACTCAAACTTTATGTATATAATCATATATATATATACTATTTACTGTATATTAATAAACCACTTCCAACAAAATCGTAAAAAATTTCCTTTTTTGGTAATAAACAGGAAAAGCATCCCACCACCATGTCGTCCTTGCAAGGTGGCCCCCAGGCAAATAACAAAACAAAGTCAAGCACCCGAACAAACCAAGTCTCTTTCTCTTTGAGAAAGGGTAAATACAAAGTAACAAGTGAACAGGACAAGGAGCTTCCAACTTCAAGTCAACTACCTGCGCAAACCACATCCAACATCATTCCTACAGACACAGAAGGTATCGAGATCCTCTCCTTTGGTATGGAAACAGACAACTCTCCTCCCAGCTCCCTTTCTACTGGATTTCAAGATTCAGATACAGAAATTGACAACTGGTATTCTATAAATGAACAAGAACTTTGTAAAGAACAAAAGGCAACTAATAATCAACAAAGGGAAAAAACCCTTCGCAAACCTTTTGGTCCAGCTACTGACTGGCAAACTGAATATGGCAGACATCGTTACAAGAGAATCATTAACTTAGACACAGTTCTGGGTAAAAACTCTGAAGAAAAAATGAATACTCTCTCAGTAGGACTTGTACAATTCGAATCTCTCACTTCTCTCAGACGTGGCACAGAAAAAAACATCTCTATTGCAATTGTCTTTTTTGTTCTGCAAAAGAAGCAGAAAAGGCAGTTAATATTACACTACATAATGGTATCACAATTCACCTTACAGCCACAGAACTGACCAACACAAATCAAATCAAATCAAGAATGGTACGTGCATGGGACATCCCCCTGAGTACCACAACATCTGAAGTGCATACAGTCTTCTCCAAATATGGGAAAATCAACAATGTGAAACTCCACACAGAAGGCATGTGGCAATCTGTCACCATTGAGTTTGCCAATAAGGAAAACTACAATAAAATCATATAATGCTGGTCTATTCCTTTTAAGGCAGATCTAATTAGGATCTTTCCATTCTTAAGAACCAATAAAATCAAACAACACCGTGATCAGCACATAGCAAAACTAACCAATCTCCCACCAGGAACAACAGGCTATGACCTCAAAGAGATCATCAAAAACACAGGGGCCAAAACTTGCTACATCCCCCACAATCGCAATTACTTGAGAAGAAGATTCGCTATTCTCAGTTTTAAAAACCACAAAGACAAAGAAAATGCAAAACAAACCACTTCTACTCTCGGTAACACACAACTAGCATGGTTTGAGCTCACTGACAAAATTTGCCCTATCTGCTCAAATCATGAACACTCAGCAATGGATTGTCCAATTAGACAGAAAGCAATTCAAAGAAAATCTACAATGCAACAACAAGCCAAGTTTTTTGGAACCTTATATCAGAGATACAAACTGGCTGGCACAGCAAATATTCGCAAAATATTCCCTTGCAACAATTAACCAACTTATGCACAAATGGTCAAAACCTCCAACTATAATTCAAAAACACTGTCGGTCAACAACACTAAATCTCTTCTCACAAGCGACTTCCAATCAACAATTTTAACTGCAATTAACAACCTTGCTCAGGAACTTAACCTGATCAAACAAAGCATCAATGACATGAACAAAAGAATCGAATACCTAGAAGATTTTGCTTATTATCACTCCAGTGAATGTGATATGGGCACTGACCAACAAGAGACAGACAACGGAAAAATTGAATCGGGATTTCATATATCAATTTTCTCATCACAACAAGAAACAGACAATCCCTTTGATTACTAACGCAAGAGACAAGCTATCAACCCTCCTGATGACATCAGACAAACACAAGCAAACATTAACAACAATATTCTTTGCCTGGAATCCAATATGAACGAACTTATTTCTACAATCAATACTTCAATAAACAGCATCCCAACTATCAGTGACAACACTCCCACCCCTGAAATCCAATAACAACAAACAACTTCTCCATAAATAAACCTCTGGACACCTGGAACATTACAACAATCAATACTCGCGGACTCAACAATCTCAGTAAACAATCCCTCTGGTTCTCATATATTTCAAAATCTAATAATCAAATAATAATCCACACAGAACAAATAACAAAACTGATGAATCCAAATTTTGGAAAATACAAAACTATCAATCTTGGTAAACTAACGATGTCCAATCACAATCTCAAAACATCGGATTTGGCATAGGAATTTCCATCACCAATAAGTTGGCACAACAAGTTTTCAAAATACAACAATGGAAAGGACGAGTCATCACTCTTGATCTGTCCTTTCCATATAACAAATATCTTAGGATAATAGCATTATACTATCCAGCATCATCAATAAAGAAAAGACAATGCATATCAAATCACATAAAAAAACTAATCGGAGAAGCAAACACTAAACAATGGAACACAATCATAGCAGGAGACTTCAATGCAGTCCCCAATCCATAACTTGACAAAAACTTAATCAATCCAACATATACTTCCAACAACAAACCTACCAGTGATTTAATCAAATTTCTAATAAACAACCAGTTTATAGATACTTTTCGAGACACACACCCAATCCTTAAAAAGTTCACCTGGTCAAACAGCAGAATAATGCAAAGTAGAATTGACCAAATATAGATCAGTCCGTCTCCTCTCTGGCTGCTAACAAATGCCGATATAATTACATCTGACAAAAATATCCTCACAACTAAAGATGGGTCCCTAAATTATTTGTGAGGACATAATTCAAATGTCCCTTATTATTAAAAATTTTTATTTTTATATTAAGAAATAAAAAAAAACTACCTACAAAGATTCTTTATAGTTTTAAGCATCTATATAAATCATTTCTGGAATTATGTCCCTATTGAAATAAAGAGCTAAGAATTATGTCCTCTAGGGGACGTGGACATAAAGGGACATAAATTTTATATACTAAATACTTTAGGGACCCATCTTTACTCACAACAGACCATAACTTCACACACTGCACAATAGAAACACCCTTTCTAAATCAAGGCACACAATCCTTCCACCTACCAAACCCCAACAACAGATTCAATTGGCAACAAACCACACCTCAACAGTGGCAACTTTTTGACAAACAAGTTTTCTCACAACTTAAAGAACATATAACCAAGTTCAAATCATACACAAACAAAGACATAAACAAACAATAGAACTGTATCAGAGATGCCATCTTAAAAGCAAGTGCCTGCCACATTCAAAAATTCTGGGAAAAAAGGAAAAAACAAAAAATCACACATCCCCAAACCAACCACATTATCACTCTGGCCAAACTCATAAGAATCTGCAAGCTATATATCAAAGAACAAACTACTATTAACCATATAAGTTCAATTACTAAAATCATTGATTCACTCACCAACAAACACAACACACCACTATTTCCACCATCACCAATCCACAATATTAACAAAGTAACTCTTACAGAATGGCTGACTGACCTTAAAACACACCTTTTAACAACTAAAATCACCTGGAAAAAACTTATATCTGAACAACACAAACCAAAATCAATCAATACATTGCTTACAGACAACAAATGCTCAATAACAACAAAAAAGCAATGATTCGCAGTATCCTCAACCAATCACAAAAACATATCACCCTCGACAAACTCATAATATATAATCTAGAACCAACAGTCATCACTGATCCAACCCAAATCAAAACAATTACCAAGAATCAATTCAGCACATGGACGAAAGCTAGGAAAGTCAAACCACTCTCCCAATATCCAACCTGGACACAAGAATATGAACCCAAGCCACATATCTTATCACACTGGTACAGTGACCTTCTCAAACCAATTAATTTTCAGGAACTCAAAGAAACTATCGCATCCAGATCAAACACATCAGCACCGGGACCAACAGGAATCCCATATATAGCTTTTAAAAAAATGTCTCAATCCACACTTCAATTTCTGCTTGATCTCTTTAACAACATAATAATATCATCACATATTTCAAAAGAGTGGAAACAAGGTTCCATATATCCCATCCCAAAATCTAAAGATTGGGAAAACAATCTTAACATAACCAGACCAATTACACTCCTAGAGGCAACAAGGAAAATTTTCACAAAAATCTTAAACAACCGACTGGCAAATATACTCTTGAAATATCAAATCCTATTACAACACAATTGGGCGGCCCTTCCAGGATCAAGCACTCAAGAACCCATCCACATTCTACAAGCAATAATAGAAGATGCAAAACAATCCAATCAACAATTACATATTTTAAGTCTGGACATGAGCAAAGCATATGACTTAGTACATGTCCCCAGACTTATTTCAGCAATGGAAAGACTTAAAATCCCTAGCAACTTCACACAAATAATCTTTAATATCTTTGAAAACAGAAACAATACAGTCATTACACCATTTGGTCCAACAGACTCGTACCAAGTCCATGATGGAATAGATCAAGGAGATACAATTTCACCACTACTATGGCGAATCTTCTATGACTCTTTAATCACACAACTAGCTAATAGCAACCTAGGATATATAGTCCAAACATCCACACAAACAGACATCAGAGAAACCCTCAACTAATAACACAATCCATATCTTGTATAGCATATATGGATGACACTACTCTCATCAGCAACAACAAAACAAATCTCCAAAACCTCAGCAATATTTGTGATGAGTTTTTTGCACTCAATGACATTCATATCAATACCGACAAATCACATCTCATTTCATCAACAAAAAACAACAACATTTTTCGATATAACTACAAAACCAAATTATTCATCCCCTACCAGAAAACCAAGCAATTAGAGTTTTGGATGTCTGGCACAACGGCAAAGGAAACAAAAAACATCAAAAAATCTCATTTACACAATAACAGATCAAACAAGCTACATTCTCAAAAAGAAAATCATCACAGATAAACAACTTCGCTATATCATCAATCATGTCTATATCCCCAAAATTACATATCTCCTCAATGACATGACACTATCCAGCAACACATGCAACAAAATCAATAGCAAAATCAGCAAAGTTATCAAACACAAACTAGATCTGACAAATACAATACCTAATAATGCAATCTTTAATTCACTGGAATATGGCTTCTTCAACATTTGGAACCGGCAAATAATCCATCACGATACCAACTGGAACCATAGAATCAACTTATCCAATCATGCTGGAAAATTAATTCAAATACGAATACAAGAAACTCAAAACATATACTGGTCAACAGAACTTTTCACTTCACTATCCCTTATACATCCATTTCTTTTCAGAGGCAAAATTTAGCTCACGATATCACTTTTCTTCTGAGACAACATGGCTTTACTTTTTCAACACCACACATCACCACTCCCAAGAAAATAGACACTACCATTGAGGAAACAAAGGGTAGAAAATGGTTTTCCAAATACAGAACACAACTTCAGAAAAACCAAATTTTATTTCTAGGCCAATGCCTCAATGCAAATAACACACACTTGCTTCCATGGGTAGAAATCATCAATTCAACCAAAAAACCAAACAAAAAGACTCCTACTTGGTTCTGGGAACTTGAAACAAAACTTCTGATCAATCCAAAAATATCAAGACAAATTTCACAAACAATATCCGAAAATGTCTTTCATAGATATACTCAAACAATTCTACAGCAAAAAGCAAAAATCAAATAGATAGCAATAGAACACAACAACCAAATAATAATAGGCAAAAAGAAAAATTCATCACATACCGGCAAAATCACCATCAAACACTACAAACGAATTTTCAATAATTCTCCACTTGAAGCATGCAAAGGCTACACAGTTGATGAAAACAGCATCCCAAATCAATGTACAGTAACTCACTATATTAATCAAACAATCACCATTCCTGTCCACAAAAGTCAAAAAAGCTCACACAACTCACTCGCAATAACTGGAATATGGAATAGAGTATGCATGTTACCCACAAGCATCCAAGCTTATTTCAATTTCAAAAACTCAACACAGTCCCCAACATCACAACAAACCCAACCTACAATTAATATACATACTACAACTTAACATCAAGCACACATTCTGCAGTTCATCACATTAACACCTGAAACAATTTGGCAACTTGCCCTTATACGCAATCAAATATACTCAAAACACCAAATTCAAATTTATACAGATAGATCTTTGATCAACCAACAAATGGAAATTGGTTGGACAATATGTAACACACCAAACAACATAGATTTTCAAGCAAAAACCAACCATTACCTATCTTCAACCAGAGCAGAATTGATGTCAATACTTACAGCACTGACTACAGTACCACCTCAAGCATAGTTAACAATCTTCACAGACAGTCAAGTAGCAATTGACAGTATCAAATCCATCACACAGAACAAAATCAAATCTATCAAAAAACTCAAAAACATTCACTTGCTAAATACTATCCAACAAATCATTCAAAAATGATAACATTCATCTATCTCTTCAAAAAATTAAAGCACATACTGGACTGGAACACAATGAAACAGTGGACAAACTTGTAAAGGAAGCCATCACATCTAAAAACACATCTCTAGTCAGCGTTATCAACCAAAACACAAAAAATAACTCTCTGTACCTCGCCAATTGGCACATATTTCAACTGGAAGCTCCAATCAAAATAGGTATCAAGCGATGTCTACTTGCCAAATGCATTATCCAATAGAGATTACTGAATTGCAACAGAATAAACATCAGTCTATACACTTATACCAAAATAAATTGGAAATACTCCATTAACAACATTCATCTATCCAAAATCACAAATAATATAACAGATTTCAAGGATCATAACCTCCGCAAATTTCAAAGTAAACTGTGGAATCTGGAACTTCCCACACTAACCAAATTATATCAGAGAAACAAAAACACATATCCTAACGAAACATGCATATTTTGCAAATATGAAAAGAAATCAACAACACATCCATTCATTTGTAGACAACAAAAATATGATACTCAACAACAAATAATCAAAATCTTAAATGAGGAAATCAGTTCATGAAGTCCCAAAAAAACAAAACATCAACTTTTTACAGAAATCTAAACATACATTAATTTTTGGAATACTGAAACTCTAAATCTCAATATCAGAGAAGCAATTATACATACAACAGTCACAATTATACAAAAATACATTGATAACAAGGACACCCAACAGTGTATTACAAGTTATTACAACAGATTACATGAATACCTACTAACAGTATGGATAACAAGATGTGACAAATTTTCTCAATAGGAAAAATTACAAAAAATAACAAAAAAACAAAAAAGATCTTGGACACCAATCAAGAAATCCAAAGCAGAAATTTCCATCGATCAAGAAATAAAGGATAGATATCCACACATAGTTAACAAATACATGATTAATTACATTAAATACTTATCTGACATAGAAGAAATATTCATAACTAGTCTTTATTCCAAGGGTATTGATAGTACCTTAGCAGGTTAGCCGTCTTAAGGAGATTCTAATATTTTGTCTTACAAGACAGGCAACAAGCCGCATGGTGGAGCAATCCTAATGAGTTTACTTTATATCTTAAGATAGTTACTGACTTCTTATAATTTTTTGCATGTATATATCGTTGTATCTCAAACAATTATTTCAATAAAGATAAACAAGGCAAACGCCTACCCATTTAAAAAAAAAAAAAAAAAATTACTAAATTTTATAATTTATAACAAGTTTGCTTTTATTTATTAAATCCCAGGTTTAAAGATGAGTTCCTAAATTATTTAGCATATAAAATTTTGCAGATTAATTATGTTTCTTTTAAAGAAACATAATTATTTATTCATTATTTTAATAGAAACATAATTCAAAAAATATGATCTGTGGGTAAAAATGGGTTCCTAAATTATTTGTGAGGATATAATTCAAATGTCTCTTATTATTAAAAATTTTCATTTCTATATTAAAAAATAGAAAACAACTACCTACAAAAGTTCTTTATAGTTTTAAGCATCTATACAAATTATTTCTGGAATTATGTCCCTATTGAAATAAAGAGC
>CAJVPV010002994.1:0-12004 GCA_910591835.1 Acaulospora morrowiae | reverse complement strand
ATTAATTAGATTATAAAATATATATATTTAAAGTTTTATCTTAATTAAATTATTATTTATTAAATTATAATAAAAAAGATCAGTGCCATTATTTTTTTTACACATTATATTTTCAAAAATCAAAAAAATAGTTTTTATTTATAATATAAATTCAAATTTTTATAAATAAATTACAAAAAATATGACAATAAAAATTAACATTTTTTATATAAATTAGAATTGTTTGAAATCAATATTTAAATAATTTTTTTAGTTTTAAAAATTAATCTATAAGTACTTGAAAATTTGGTTCTTATAAAATAAAGTTAAATACTGTTATAACATAATTCTTATTTTTAAATATTATTAGAAAACCTTTTATTCAAATATTTAAAAAAATAAATCATAAATCTATTTTTATTAATTTTTCAGGTAAATTTTCCTGGAAATATTTATGGATTAAGAGATAACATCATGATTTTTAATTATTACTATATGTTTTTATTATATTTTATTTATATTTTATTATTATTATTTTATTTAATCATTTTATATTTTTTATATCTTGTTTAATTAATTATTATTAATTATTATTATTATTTTTCTTTTACTTATGTTATATTGTATGCGTACTTTATTTAATTTGTATTTTACTTAATGATTTTGTTTTATTTTTATTTTATTTAATGATTTTATATTATATATTTTTTAATAATATTTTATTTTATTTATCGTATATTATATTATTTTAATTAATTATTTTACTTCTAATTATTTCAATCATGTTATTTTTAATTATGTTTCAATTATTTATTTTATTTTATTGGATTATTTTATTTTACTTGAGAAAAAACGTAGGTGCGCGCGAATAACAAGTCGGAGTATTTGTGATCACGTTCTGTTGGCAAAAAAAAAGAATCGAATTAAAAATCACATCAATTATCAAAGTTATATGACTTACGGTCATTGTTAATAAAATCAGATCTTTTATTTTTTATTTTCGCACAAAAATAGACTCGTAGACATTTTGCAATAAATGGATTCTCGTAACTTGATGACTTACTTAATCAATCAATACCAAAAAGTAAAATTTAAGTTTTACGAAAATACTTTTTTTAATGCATGCCGTTATTTAGATAAACTTTCTAATGACCAATTTGATACGCGTGAATGACACTAATTATTTATCTATACATACAGCGTATCTTATCTATACTCGGACAATGTGATGGGCGATCTTTTGAGAAACCTCCTGGAAAGTTTAAACTTCCATTGTTATTTATAGATGAAAGAAACCCTCGTGAGATTAAGGAGCATGAAGATGTCATAACAAAAAGATCAAAGAGATAATCGTAAATCAATTTCATATCTGGTTAACTGGATGCTTTAAATAACGTGGCAGTGCACGCACGTCATAGTGTAAGACTATGAGGGTGCTGCAAGAATTAAAGAATTCCAAAAGAATAGGAGAATGGACCACCATTATCCAAGATAATTTTCCCAGAAACGCACGATACTCGTAACAAATAAATAAATAAGCAAATGATTATTTTCTTTCTTTTAAGGAAAAGGGGAAACTTCCATTTTTATCATACAGAATGAAACATCGTTCAGACAATGCGCCTTATCAGCCATGCACCATAGACACTGTAAACACAAGAATGATGTAATATTTAGCCAACTCCCTTGGGTCCTTCTCGCAGACAAACATGTGCATCTGGATTTCAGGAATGATTTTCTGATGGCGTGAATGTTGTTGTTTAAAATGTACATAAATACAAATTTACCTTTTCGAAAAAATAATATGTCAGAGGTCAATGCAAACGAAGATTCTTTTAGGCTGTAGATGAGATCGTGGAAAACAAAAATGGTATGGAAACATTGATTATACAGTATATGTTCTTATGTAAATTCCGGAATAACAAGAACCGTGCATTATCATGCATCAATAGGCAAAAATGCAATTCTCATACGTGTCATCTTCCTAAGATGAAGTCACCCCTCGTCACCTTCCAACATTCTCGAATAAAACTCACCTCTGTATTACCAGTGAGCCTAGTTTTTTTGGACAGAAGAAACCAAAACATGGTCTGAAACTGGAGCAAGATTACTTACCAAAAGTGAAATCTTGATCTGTGAAACATGCGGACTCCAAAAAAAGCAATTAATAATGAAATAAAGTATATTATCAAATGAAAATACAATAATAATTTCAAATAAACTAAAATTTATATTTTAACTTTTTTTACAAAAAAAGTTAATCATAAAACTTTGAAATTTTCCATCTAAAAAACATATGTATACATACTGTATATACTGTACATGTATATACAGTAGCAAATACATACAGTATTATACCGTACAATATATGATTTTGAACAGAAATTTTCGAATATTAATTGTGACTCTCGATTGCATTACTGTATGTATCATTTAAAAATAGCAATCGTACTCATCGTTTTTATTAACTTTGAAAGCAAAAATGATTGATCAATGGAATATGAAAATTATCTTAAAAGTATACTTTTTTTAAAACAAAATGCAACATCATGTATACATACGCACATACACGAGATGATGGTTTAATCAATAATCTTTTTTAATATTTTGAAAATAGCGGTGTAAATTTTTGTATTGACAAAAAAAAAAACAAAATATACTTTTTATTATTTATTTATTTACGGTTAGTTATTTGTATTTTGAAAACTTTAAAAAACAAGTGTTTGTTTTTGTTGGTTTTGTTCGGATGTTTACAAAAGGATTTATCGTCTCATGATCGATGATTCTAAAAAATAACAATAATAAATAGATACGAACAATACTAAACATCTTTTGACATTCACATGGCCAGTCAACATTTCATTTGACGCACACAACTGTCGAATTGGCCCTAACCGAATGGATCCAATTCGTTTTTCCGTTCTCGGTTCGAAACAACGCTTGGCAGAACATTTCAACGGTACTTGCAACATTCTCAACACCTTACCCAAAAAGGGAGTTGGCTTGGGCTGACGCGAGGACCCATCCCTCCACAGGATTTATCATTACCAAATTTGTAATGCGATTTTATTTTAACGAGGATTTCCAAGTTCAAAGAATAGTCAAACACAATTGTTTTCCGATTAGAACACCAATTATCATTCGACTTTCCCTTTAACATTACGTATTCCGTCTCGAAATTCCATCACTTCATATTCGTTGCAACACTTTTTTTTTTTTTTCACTTGTGCACCGCCAAAATTTTAATATTTGATCGCCCTTCAAGGCTGAACTTTTTTTTTTTAATAAAATATGGATATTTTTTTTCTTATATAATTTTTTCAATATACGCATGGATATTTTACATAGGGTACATATATTTATAGTTTTCTAAAAAAAAAAATGGGAGAAAGTGGATTTCTATATTCGAACATTTTTGGGAGGGATGAGGTGTTTTCTAATACAGGATAAATAAATACATAAGCGAATAATTTTTTTTTCTTTCTTTTTTGAGTAATGTATGTCTAACTTTGCGCGGTCGCGTCGAAACGCGCGATTTTGGGAATTTTGAAAACGAGAAAAAAAAAAAAAATTAATATTAAACATGCAATTTTTAAAATTAATAGAGATCAATTGTCTTAAACCTCCAATATGATAACTTTTTTTCTTTATTCCAGCTCGAAATATCAGTTCGCGCGACGTCGTCGCGCAACATTGATGTTTAGGCCACTTTCCAACAACATCAAACACTGATCTCGTCAAGTGATTTTGTGCGGGTTGATTCGATTTCCATGAAAAGTATGGTGACACGTCGAGCGAGAAAAAAAGGAAGTAAAAAATGTGGTGCACACTGTGCTTTTTTTTGGTTTTCTCACTCGAGAACTCCAGATCTTTCACATAATTGTAATGGTCAAAATATAGAGAAAATTGATGGCGATGAAAAAATAATAAAGTGTTATTGATAATCTTTCAGTGTTAATGATGCTTGTTTGTTTTTTTGCTTGCTTGCTTGTCTGTGTTGGATTCGAGCCTGAAAACTTTGGGAATTACGGAGTGTGATGATGATACAAATTGCATGCTTCAAAAGTGAACGCACGATCCGCATTCCGTAAAAAGTGATCACCGGAATCCTCGAGATCGGAGAATTTCACACGGTCAAGGTTGTTAATTGACTCTCGTTTCCTCCGACAGGCAATTCGCGGACCTTTATGTTCGAAGGACACCTCTGAAATGCGTTGCTGCAAGTCCTTCCGGAATATTTAAATTGTTCTTTGAGAACAAATAAAGAAACATCGTCGTCTCCACCACCATTATTGCCATCGTCGTCGTGGCGACTAAATTCGTAGACGGTGTTTCGTTTTTGATGTTTTGTCGCCATCTTGCCCATTTTTGACAATCTCAATTTGTTAAGCTTCAACGACATCGCTTTCCTCAGGGAAGATTTATTGGAAATTACGTCCCCATCAGGATCAGCGAGAGTTGTGGACGAGGACAGCGAAGAGTTTGACGAGGTTGATGAACTTCTTACGAGCGTGCTGGTGCTATTGGTACTAATGCTTGAGATACTTGAATTACTAGCTCTCCTCCTCTTACGTGCCAACGGCAAGTCCTTTACCACCAATTCGTTCAGGTCCTCGTCATAGATCGTGAGCACCTTTGTTGACGAATAGGAAGGCCGATACCTCACGACGACCTGTGACTCGGTCTGATATTTTGTAACGATGGCGAGCTTCTTGTCGACAGCGGAATTTGACTGAGATTCCAAGGTTGAACCACCAGCGTTTGAACGCGAATATCTCCGATTAATCCCGTAAACCCTGGTCTTGTAGCACCTCAGTTCCTCGCGTTGAAATTCCGAAAATTCGTAGGTACACGAAAGCTTTGTTATGGTGCCATTCAACATAATCATCTGAAATAGGGGTTTCGGCACTCTTCCGGGACGCATCTTCCTCAGGGTTCTCACGTAGGCAAAGTGTTCGACCGATCCACGTACGATGTGTGTATCCTTCAGACAATTTTTCTTCATGCCAACCGCCTGCTCGGTGGAACCTACGGGTGAGGTTGGAAGGGAAGTGTAAATACCATTTTCCTCGAGGATTACCGAGGGCATGTCCGATAAGATCAAATCATCTTTATCGATGAGTTCTTCTTCGACCCAGATCGCATCGTCCATGAAGGAATCACTGTGTCGACACTTCTTGTTGGGATCATTGTGCGCAAACAATTTCGAACTTGGAAAGGATCTCGAGGCCTTGAATGAGGAGGGTTTCTTTGTTGAATCAGTGCTCTTTGATTGATCCACACGTAGGACTTGAGTCTTGATCCACCTGACGAAATTCGTCAACGACGACGGTGAAGAAGTGGAACCTTCCGACAGATTTTTTGATGACATGATTATGATGATTTACTCGTTAGAAGGAAAAGAAAAGTGAAGAGCGGAAGGGTATATATAAAGGAATCAACGATTGCTTCTATTTGTGCGAATGAGTAATGTTCCTGACGGATCAGCTGAGCGTAGGTGATCCAAGATTATCGGAAAGAGTATAAAAAGGCCAAAGGCAATTATGACAATTATGCTCGAATATTTATTGAAGTCTGGCGAAATTTTTTATGTGACCAAGGTAGTTTGATAAATGGGAAAAAATGGCGTTGTGGAATTGATCAAATGGAAGATTTTGGGAAAAAAAATAAAATAAAATAAAATAAATAAATAAATAAATAGATAGATAATAAAAAAAAAAATAAAATAAAAATAACGTAGAGATAAGATAGCGCGCCAAATATTAATATTCGTTTGATCAACCTTTAAGTAATAAAATCAAATTACGAAATAGACGAGTCTTACCTTGATAAGCAAAGAGTTTGATAGAGAGTCAAATAAAACGTTTGAAGAATATCGGCGTTTCGAATCGAGGAGACGAATGAGGTGAGGTGTGATTGGAAAGTAGTAAAAAAATTGAAATCTTTTAGTATATGAATAAATAGAATCACTCAATCATTATTTTTAATTAAAGTACCCACAAATTAAAAATACAAAGGGTTATCGGGAGGGGAGGTCGTTATATAGTATATGGTTATTTATATATGTATGTGTGTTAACTAAATATATATTGCAATTTCTATGAATAGACTTGGCTGGGGGTTTTTTTTTTTTTTTACAAGAAAAAAAAAATAAAAAAGAGGTGAAATGAAATAATCCTCCAAAAGTTTTTCGGTTAGTTTTGCCGGCAAAAGGGACAATACTTGCTTTGTTGATGGGGGGAATTTTTGAAGGGGAGAGAAAAGAAAAGGCAAGCAAGCGAGCACTTTAAACACCTTTAATGGCCAAAAGTCAATAGTTTTTTTCCAGTTGAAACTCGACGACGGAATGTGCGCTGTTCAGAGGTGTGCTCGCCACGATTTGAAAGGGAAGAAAAAAAAGGAAAAAGAAATTATTAGTTATTATTATTTAAGTCGAGGGAAGGAACCAGAAGTTTATCTGGATTTTCTAAACTCGAGTGAAAGAAAAATAAAAAGGTATACAGTTTTATTTATACGGTTCCAATAGAAAATTGAACGACCTAACCTGACCGAATAGAAAGATACTTTACGGAACATGCGTAATAGTAAGTGGCGCATTATTTGATGACATAGTGATTTATGATAAGGTAAAATGAAAATGGCTTGACCGAGGGAAAATTTTTTTTTTTCATATTTGATGGGGGAGAGAAACTTGAAAAAAAAAAAAAAATTGTAACACGGCACGGTCTGTACACCGCAATTAAAAATAAAAATGCAGTGATATTTTCAGAAGACACAATAGACCACTATGCATTATCGTTATTATTGTATATCATTATCATAATTACAATCATCATACGTGTTCTACGTAGTAGATAATTTAAGTGCATGGGAACCGAGGAAACGGGAAAATCAAATCGAAAAATCAAAAAGTCCAAATACAGTATACGTTGTAGGAATTCTAGAAGGATAATCGTAACACCACCCAATGTCATGTCGTCGACATCATCAATGAGTAATGAATGTATTCGTCCTTAATTATCATTATTATCATATTATTTTAAAAGGATCGTGATATAGGTGAAAGAGAGGAATGTATACATATAACATTTATTTATGGTATAAGTGGGAAAATTTTGTTTGACATGTAGGAGAGTTTGGGCCCCGATGCGCAGGGATAATAATGACATGACACTATCAGCACTGCAAAAATATGATTAAGTAAATTTGGACTAATAATAATCTCATGGACAGACGCTTTCCAAGTATTGTATATACATTTCCGTGAACAGAATGCACGACCTCCCTTCTTACCTTACTTTTTACTACTATGTATTGTACGTATCACCTATCAAACGGGTTAACGAATTAACGAATTAAATTGTTCCTTCCTTACTTTATTGTCTATCATGTTTTACATATCCTCATTGAAAAAAAAAAATGCTGGTTGTTGGTTTAATGCCGTTCATTTTCCTTTAAGGAAAATCTGTGCTCAACCACTCGCTTGCCGGCATCTCTTGCATCAACCAAGTGTGGTAAGTCTCAAATCAAAATCATACGTGTTGATCTTTTTCTAACACGTTTGACAACTACACAAATCGAGTCTCAGAAATTGGTGTCGGGCATATGTGAAATTCTTATATATATATATATATATAATCTGAAACATAGGCGAAGAATCGGTAAGAACGCTGGTTGTTACTCTCATGTTCTTTGACAATAAAGAAAAAATTGGATGCATGAAAGTGTTTAAATTGCGAATTTTCGTGAATGCCGTGTTTGAACTCTCGTGGATGATCTCTTTTTTTTTTTTCTTTATTGAATAGGTGCTCACATCAACTCCTTGTCCAAATACGCCTTGCATATTCATCCACCTATCCATCTCTATGTATACGTACGTACATATATACGGTATAAGCGCAAATTTGCGCTTACATGAGTGTACACGTATGTACGGCAATGTCGCATGCGCGAACAAGATATGTCGTGATTATACAATAGGTTTAACAGTAGATTACTAATGACGTTCCTTTGTGACGCTAAAATTATCACTACAGCACCTTACAGGTACGTAATTACGTATTGATCGTCGTTTGTTACTTAACTCTTCGGAAAGATGTCGGGAAGAGTCGAAGGAGCTACACTCCACCTATAAAATACAAGATTTATTATTATTATTTACTGTACTTATTTTTTTTTTAAAAAAAAACAAATTCCACGTGATAATATTCTAGATCTCTCGGAAATCACTCATGCAGAAAAACCGGAATCGATAAGATTTTTAGGTAATTTGGACCCCGGATCCTTGGAATAGACCCTTGAAGTGCATGCATCGTGAAGCTAAATGAAGCTAGCTCGCTGTTGTAATTGTCGATGCCTTTTATGATTTTAGTTAGATCTTTCTTCAATTGTAAGCGTGATTTCATAGTTCACAAATCTTTTAATAAAATAATCTAAAACTCTTTAATTAAGGCGACTCCTAACCCTTAATTAAATTTAAACTTTCGGAAATCATATTATTGGTTGTCAACAAATCTCTTTTTTTTGCCACCCCCGCAATTCGACATCATAACGAGAAGTTTATCATTTTTTTATCCGATTAGCTATCTTTTTTTTAAGAAATCATCGTCACCGGAGATCGTCATTTGTCATTAGTCACCTTGAACCTCATATTTATTTACGTAGGCACAAATTTGTCAAACCAAGAATCGCTACGCCAAACGATTCGGGTAATTGACATCAATTAATATAACTTTATCGTCTCCCATCGACTGTAAAGAAATTTTACGCAATGAGTTCCCATCAAAATGTTTATTGTGTCAACTTATCAAAATTTAAATATCAATATAAGTTTGTCAGATTGTTAGAAAAATCAGTATACGCGACTCAATCACACTAAATTGAAAGTCAAAATAATGAATTATAGTGGTGGCTAGACTTTCGTTCTCATTTATTCTCAAGCTGATGAATTGCCGAACCAAATCTTCTAGAATTATTCGATTTTTGATTGATGAACCCTAAATTAATTTAGGTGGCTTTATTAATTTTGGATTTCAAAAAGGAAAAAAGGTTGAAAATCGATCTCCTATGGCCATCATCGTTTGAACGATGGTTTGCGATCAGTACCTAGCCTCGTTCCTTATCCTCCCTTAAAGGTCTAGTGAACGGATGGATAGAAGAAACAATGAGATTGAAACGCTCATTGTAGAGGTTGATTATACGATTAACTAATTAATTGTAAAAAAAAAAAAAACAAAAAAAACAGATGTGTGTAGTTAATCGAATCATTCTTTTGATGGAACCTGTGAAATCATGGCTCGATGGAACTATCATAAGGGCGTCCATATGTACATCCCATCACATGCCAATAATAAAGAATAAACCATTTGATAAATCGTAAAACCGGTTCAACCAAGTCACAGGAAATCATTATGTTTTCTAAAAGAGATGATTCAATGTCAAACATAGGAATTTATTATCAAAGATGACACCAGTTCAAAAATGACTGCGTACGGTCGCACATTCATTACACCCGTTCGTTTGCATTTGTGCGCCGTGAGGTTGCATTCATTGCTCCTTTGACTCCATACCAAGTCAAATTAAAGCCAAAGAACGACCAATAGATTGTCGATCTTTTATTGTTTGGTAGATTATCCATTTGTGTTGGTCTGTGACTCTTTGTTTTTCATGTATAGATGACCCTCATATTTCCTTACCATCCGGCGACTTTTAAATTCCTCTTTTAACCATACCCATGCGAGCCTTATCGAGATTAATCGGTAACAACAAATAAGTCAAATTAGAAAGGTTTTTCAACAAAGCTTCCTGGAATAAATAATGAAACAATTCGGCTAGTGACAGCTTATTATCTAACGTCGCGGAAGTCATGCAACCTAACGCCCGAACAACTGAATTTCCTGTTTTCCGAGCACTACCCGTCAGTTCGTCTAGCCATTTTTGTGATGGGCTGATAACCTCCCCTCATGCATGTCCACAACAAACTTTCACCAATGAAACGACCGTTATGGAAATATTATACTGTGTGTAGAAAAAAGTCCATTGTACGCTTAGTCACTACCGTTAGGAACGATTCCGTTTGTCAATGAATTGAAGGTTTCAGTTTGTTTGGTAAATCCGGTTTAGCGGCCAGGGCACAGTGCATGCGTAACCTTTCTCAATTTGTTTTTTCTTTATTAACTATACAAATTTATAATTTTTCTTTTTTTAGAAAGCATTTGATGTTTTTTTGAAATGTGCATTATATGTTTCTAAAAAGTCCATTTTGAATTTGTGAAAAATAGTTACTGAAAAAATTGTTAAAAACGTCATGGATTTTTGCAAATCAAATAATTAATTGATTATTAATAATTGAAAGGTATTATTCTCATCATTTTTTTAACTTTAACATCGCCCCATTGATATTTTAATATAGGCTACAAAACCAATTACCTTAGTAATCAACGATCACAGAGGAAATACAGTACATTGTACTGTGATAGGTGAGTTTAAAAAAAAAAAAAAGATATTGATGATAACAATTTTTTTTATTAAATACATACAATATTAAAAAACTTGTGATTTTTAACAATTGCTATCGATGTGTTGTATATATTGTACATGTATTTTTAAGATATCCGCTACTCAAATATCTTGCACGCCATTTGTAAAACATGCATAGTATATACTGTATAAATACGATTCTTTTCGATCTAGAATTTAATTTAATTTAATTTCAAGTTTTACATTAAAGCAGACAAATCAATATAATTCAGGATGATGATTATTAAGCAGTATATGCGAGTTTACACAAACTTATATATAATTCTAAAAAAATAAGGTGTTATCTTACAATATATCATGTACTAAATACAAAAAAAAAAAAAATTACGTGCGTATTTAATACTGTAAATAAAAAATCATAACAGGAAAATACCTATTACAATTTTTAATTACATTCTATAAAAAACAAAAATATATTGATAAATATTGATTTATCAAAAAATAATATAATTTTTTAAATTAAGATATTTTTAAAATTAGAAAAAAAATTAAATGATTAAATATACAAGTTTTTTTAACAAAAAAAAATTTTTTATTAAAATAGTGTTTATTATTGTAATATAATCAAATTATCAAATTTTAATATTAATAAATTCAAACAAAAAACATCACATCAATATTTATTATAGTTATACAAATATACTGTAAATTATAACAAATATATACAGTATATATATATTTAATTTAAATAATAAAAATATTTAATTTTCTTATATTGATAATTACATACATAAAAAAACTTGTAATATTAAATTTGATTTTTTTTTTTTTTTGTAATATTGAATAATCTAATAATATAAATATTGTAAATTTGAATATGTATATATTTGTTATATTAAAATATTTATATTAATTTATATTATTAAACTATTCTAAAAAGGATATAAAATTAAACTTTGTTTTTTAAAAGATTTTTGATAATAAAAATTTATTCTGACGTAATTAAAAAATATAAATTGATATAAGAAATACAACAAGCTAAATTATTTGTAAATTTTATACCAGTTTATAATCAAAGTTTATATTTTATAAATTTGTTAAATTCGTTAAATTATTTACTTTTTTTGCTATATGATTAACAAGTAGCATTATATCAAATAAAGTTTAGAAATAATAGTAACTTGGTAAATTATTGTAAAATCACTTTTTATATTTTTAAAAATATTAAAGTATTTAGGTATATTTGTGTTCGTGTAACGTTATGCAATATTTAATAAGAAAATTCAAATCTAAAGAGATCAAATATGTCTGGTTATTGTCCCGAATGTAATAAAAAATTCACAGGATATGAATGGTGCATGTCATGTATTGGAATTCACTTTCAACAAGATTTTGATAAATGGACAAGTGGAAATAATAAAATTGACGAATTTATACAAAAGTCTCAGCTTCAAGCTAAGAAATATAATGTATTAGAATGGATACCGTATACACAATTTCAAGATGTCAAATATATCGCTAAAGGAGGATATGGCACTGTGTATTC
>CAJVPV010002993.1:0-12006 GCA_910591835.1 Acaulospora morrowiae | reverse complement strand
TATATTTAATTTTTTTATATTTTTTAAATTAATATTTATTAAATAACAATGTAATTTTTAATTTTTTAAAAAATTTTGGGTACCACTGTATATGCACTATATAAATTTATATTTGTCGAATCATTTATTCATTGATCATCAATATACAGTATATTATTGGTCACATGACTTTCAGATTAGTTATTAATAACCGAATGTTCGATCAAATCGAGTTGAACCATTTGATGTGACAGAAACCGAAAATATGGATCAAATAAATTTGATCAATAAATTAGGGGATGCTGATAATGAAAATAATTCGGGTGTTTTGAATTCGGATAGACAACGTTCTCCAGAAATTTTACAGGAAGGTATTGTGAAGAAGCGAAGAATTAGCGACGGGAAAATTGTTGTAACCAAAGCGGTGGTTAAACAAGACGAAGAAACTGAACCAAAATCGAAGTATAAACAGTTAAGTAGAAAGGATATTATCGAGGAACGATTAGACGATGTGGAGTTTTATTATGAGAAAGGTAGAGTTCGAAGTTCAATCTCTTTTGGATTAGTAAATTCCAGTGGCATTAATGATTTTTCTTCGCGCAGGTTTGCGTAAAGTAAAACCATACTATTACGAATATCAGACATTTGCCAAAGGTAGATGGCTGGGCAAAAGCATATTTGACGTTTTTTGTGGCGAGTTTCGTGATAGGGGAAAAGAATATTATGTGAGTTGCGTTGTTTTTTTCTAGCAGACTGTGATAATCTTTTTTCATTTCCCGCTTTTAAATTGGTATTATGTGCAGGCATACGCAATAGAAAAGGGACTCATAACCTTGAATGGTAAAATTGTTACTAAACTGACAATTGTGAAAAACCAAGATTTGATAACACATAAAATACATCGTCATGAGCCGCCTATTACCGCTGATGCAATTAAAGTCTTGCATAGAGAGACGGATTATGTCATAGTTGATAAGCCCGCAAGTATTCCTGTAAGTTTCTTTTCTTCATTGGTGATAAATGAAAACGGTAGATCGAGAAAGGTAACTTATTTGTTCATACTTAATTAATCAACATTAAGGTTCATCCATCTGGAAGGTACACAGCAGTAAACATTTCATGAGCATATTATTTGTATGAGAGAATTCACGTAAATGTTTCTTGTTAAATTCGAAGGTATCGTCATAATACGGTAATACACATATTGCAAAAGGAACACGGATTCCCTGCCCTTTTTCGTATGTATTTGATTAAGCAATTCTTATCACAAACTTTTTCACCACAATCATTATAAAATTGCTATAGCTATGAACAGGTTGGATCGGTTGACCTCCGGCATAATGATATTGGCATTAAATAAAGAAAAAGCTCGTGAATTTGAGAAACTGATGCAGAATCGAGAAATTCGAAAGGAATACGTTTGCCGGGTATTGGGGGAATTTCCGATGTTGGTATCACTAGAATTTATATGTTTCGTTAATTCTTACTTTTTATTAATAATTCTCTTTCGTAGAGGAGAAGTTAAATGCGATCAACCAATAAAAACAGTGTCCCATAAACTTGCATTAAATTTAGTTCATCCGGATGGTAAATCGTGCACAACGTTATTTGAACGTTTGAGTTACAATGGGCGAACGAGCGTAGTAAGATGTAAATACCTTTTAAGATTCACAAAATGCAACATTTGATAGCAAACCAGTTGGTTCACCTTTTTTTAATCATAGGTAAACCGTTAACGGGAAGAACACATCAAATTCGCGTTCATCTACAGTACCTTGGTTATCCCATCGCGAATGACCCATTGTACGCACACCCCCGAATATGGGGTCCCGAACGGGGCAAAGGAGGCACGGACACGAATGTTGCTGAATATATAATTGAGAAGTTCAATAAAGAGTTTGTATGTGAAGAGAATCTAGTTGTGTTTGACGAAGGTATGTTTCTAGCAAACAAGGAAAAATCGGTTGATGGGAAAAGAATTGATGCAAACCCTACGGACAGATCAAATAACGATCTACTGAAAGATTCCAACTCATTGAATGGAGGAATTTGTGAAGAATGCACAATTTCATATCATCCAGACCCCAAACCCAATCAATTATTGATTTGGCTACATGCATTTAAATATGAATGTGACTTATGGAGTTATGAAAGTGAGTTGCCTACATGGGCCAATGAGGATTTCGATGGGGATTTGGAATTTAACAAGGATCCTTAAACCTAATTTTAATAAAAGAATTAGTATCTTTTTATCAGAAGTCAATTACTATTAGCCTGTTCACCTTAGCCTAACCATATTAATGAATAATTGGATTTTTCATGAATAATCAATAAAGAATTAAACCAACTTTATTATAAACGAATCTGGGATTTGGATTTCTATTACTTTATACACTATCCTACGTTGCAACGATCCCAACTCATGTGTGCAGCTATTTTTACTCGTATTCTTTTTGTGAAATTCAAGATACGTCGCGTGATAGCAACTACTTTAGAATGTTTTCTGTAGTATCCCTTGTATTTTAATTATTTATATCGGTGGCGATAACTGCTAATACGGTTATTGTGATAAAAAAATTTAAAAGTTTTCTATACCTTTTCTCTTTCTAATTAAAGAATATAGTCGATCGATAGTTACAAAAGATTTTAAATGCTGTATTGTACAATCCCGTTGAGCGTCAAGAGAAAAAGAGTGATAAACAAAAAGTATGATCAAAGTGTATTTCACAAATATTTTTTGCATTACTTTTCTGACTTCTTGATCAATTAAAGAGTATCATGAGATAATGAAACAATAAAAAATATCTCTACTGTTTTAAATTTATCATGTTTATTGTCTAATGCGTTAGCGTAGGATCACCTTATACTCCAAACCAGACACGTCTTGTCTGTCCGCACGCGCGATTTATTTGTGTGCACGCGCGATTATTTTAACATGTGGCTTCGGACTTAAAATGGTTTCCTTTTCCTAGTATATAATTATTGTAAGCTATAGTAAGGTACGACATTGACACTTCATTCGTTCTCCAATCAGCTCTTTATTGCGCATCTAAGTAATTTTAATTAAATATTTCACAAGCAAATAAAAACGATATGAACGTTATATACAGTTACATATTATAGTGTCATATCGCGTTTGGAAATAATAATGCTCGGTCCCAAATGATTTGAATTACGGGCTGTCATTGGGTAAAGAGACAATGCGTACAGTATTTGCCAAGTTTTTTTTTGGAGTGTGATGATTTCCCTAAATCAAAAGGTTTGAACATCAATAGCAATGATACTTGACTTAATTAATTAATAGCGGAGGTATAGCTGTCTTTGTTACCGAACATACGGCACTGTATATTTGTGGTGAATAACAGAATTATTAAACATGAATAAATTGCTTAACATCAAATACTGTACGTAGACAATTAACCTGTCTATACATTATTTTTCGATTTTAAAATCCATCAAACTCATACCTATAAGTATATTGAAACTTCGAATATGCTCGATTCAATTTGTAATATCATATATACCGTAAATAATAAAACCTGCATTCATTCAAAATAGCATATATAGAATGACGATAAACAGTATTAACTTAAGCATAACTGACACGAAGAAAAGAAACGGATTGTATAGTTTGATGAATCAAGATTTATTTTATTCAAATCTGGTGGATAAAACAAAGTATGATGGGAGGTAGAAGAGGCTTATAATATAGATTGTGTTAAACCTACTGTTAAGTTTGATGGAGGGTCTGTTATGTTTTGGAAATATTTTAGTTGATATAATATTGGGTTATTAGTGATAGTAGAAAAAAATGTAAATTTAGATATATACATTAATATTCTTGCAAAAAATTTAATAACATAAATTAATAATTATCAAATCCAAATGTAATATTTTAATAAGATTTGGCTCCATGTTATACATCTATATATACTACTTGATGAATGACAATACTTACAAAGTCTGGACTTGAATCTTGTTAAATACTTGTGGGATTATTTAAATCATCAGATATTATGCCTCAAAAATAATAATAATAATTTGTGTTGTATAAAAAGAGTGAATAATATAAATATAAGTATTTTACATTATTTAATTTTATGTTTACCTAAACATATCAAAGTTATTATTAGATATAAAGGTGGACTACAAAATATTCGTTTTTAATAGTATAATTTCTTAAATAGTAAATTTCAAAACAAACATCTTTTTATGATTAAAATTTCATTATAAATATTATAAGAATTTTTTTTAAAAAAAATTATAAATCTTCAATGACCATCATGCAAAATACTGTAGTTGCATGCACTGCACGGAAATACTTTCTCCAGTGTCATTTAAAATTAGTAATAAATTTCTGCATTGCGTGATACTGTCGCCGAACTGAATTTTTGTAAAAATCCCAACTCTTAAAATATTATTTTAATGTATTTCGCATAACGATAAATCCCAACTCTTTAAATATTATTTTAATGTAATTAGAATGATATGCTGGTCACTCACTTAGTAATTAATGCAAATACGTATAATAATAATAATACCGTTACTTTAAATTGAGTAATCTAAGGTGTTCTTGATTAACTTATACTAACTTATAATAAAGAAAGCTAGGTCTAAATTTGCTATTGATGGTAATAAAGTTGCTGAGGATGTTGAGGATTCTGAGGATGCTGCATATATGGTGATAAATTTGGAGGTACAGCGGGAACTACCTCGGGATTAGCATGATGCTGAGGATGCTGCATATATGGTGATGAATTTGGAGGTGCAGCGGGAACTACCTCGGGATTAGCATTTTTCTTATTTCTTTTCCAACATATAAGCATAATTAAACAGACAATGCCAATTAAAAGGGCAACTAGGAGAGCAATTATGGTAATCAATAGAGGTTCTGATAATGCCGAGCTTGAAGATGCTATTGGAGTAGCTATGAACAAAGTAAACAGATAAATAAAATATTAATAATGATTGAACACGACAGGTAAGATATAGATAATCATTATACCCATTGCTGTGCCTGTTGCGCCTGGAATAGTTAATTGAATATAACAATTACATCGTGTTAGACCTCATATTTCAAGGGTCTATGATTTATTTTAAATTTACACATATTATTATTACCTGGTGTATTCTTGTTGCCGGTAGCACTTGGAATATTGGGAGCTGTTTCGATGAAATGAAATATTTGTCAAGTGATAATGAACCGTAATTACAGAGATAAAAAATCACTTACCACCTAGAACGAGAATAATAAGATTAACGATTTTAAGCAAAACAATCTCATAGGCATATTCATCATCAGTTATCAACCAAAGACTTATACTCACCGACTAATAATTTTATTTTTGGTGAATCAAGTTAAATAAGTCATGATAATAATCAGAGAAGATTTGTGTTTAAAGTGCGTATACTTACCAACTAAAGTTTTTTAGTGTATACGTATTAATTAGCATGAATTAGTGAAAATATATATTTATTTAAATCGAGACCGAGTGTAATTAAAAATAATACTTACTGGCTAAAGTATAAAACGAGTCGTTAAATTAAAATGATGGGAGAATCCTTACTTTTGAACGTTAATATACTTACAACCTAATTATTTGAAGGATGGTGAGTACCTTAAACAGCCAATTATTGAATTATATAGTTGTGCAATAAAAACATATACTCACCTAATAATAGAGAGTGACAAATGCAATTAATAAATCACAAATGTACATCATTGAAATAATATTTTTAATAGAAACTTTATACATACAAGCTAATCGAACGGAAGAAAATCAAAATGAGTATTATCTAAATGCAAATAATAATCGAACTTATAGCAAACTTTCTACTCACAAACTAATCATTTAAATAGAGTGCACGTAAATAAAAAAATATAAGTTAACAATCACGAGAATCAAATATTCAGCGAGTGATTTTGATTTGAGGAATTAAAAAGGTCACTATACTCACGGCCTAATATTTTAAGAGGCAAGAGTTGCAAAGCGTTAATTGAAAATTATCATTTAGGTCAAGCTTCCAACGTAAAAAAAAAGTTTTATCTTACCAGCTATTAATTTAGTACAATAACAAGTAATGGCGTAAGTTGGAGACGGTAATTAATGTAATGCAATATGGATGCTAACTTTTCAATGTATTTTAACTTTATACTTACGGACTAATATTAAAGATTGGTCGGTCAGTGAAAGGGAATACCGTGTGTTGCTAATTACAAAGTGAATATTTCATACTTACCGGCTAATAATAAAGTTGAATTTTAAAAAATCAATCACTTTATAATTAATTGTGTATCTCAATCAACCACAAGAAAAAAAACTCGCTTACTGTCTAATAATCAGAAGAATTTAACAAAGGATTAATTGTTGTTTGGGCAAGGTATTGAAATTTTGATTCATCATAAAGCCTCATACTCACATGCTAATAATGTTGATTTACAAAGTATATATTACTTAATTACTGATCACTACAATGAATGATATAACCAAAGTTTTTATCTCACCATCTATAATTGAATAGAAAAGGTAACGTGAGAAAAAATATCTCTCAATATAGCAATTTTAATATAATAAAACTTTATATTCACCTGGGAATTAACAAGGCATCAAAAATTCGTGTTATTAGGTGACAATCTCAATATGTCAAGCATCTAAAAATATTTTCACTTACAGGCTAATAATAAATGATATTGGGATTTTTTATTAAGTCAATTAATACTACACATCGAATAGAAAGAAAAGGTTATACTCACTGTCTAGAGATGCATCCAAAAAATGTAAGCTCACGTTTATTTAATTTTAAAGATTTTATAAAGGATTTCGTTTATTATGGATTTATACTCACAAACTAATAATAGAATTGATTGTAAGCGATATTTCTTAAAAATTCAATGCTACAGCAAAATAAATAAACTTTTAAACTTACCATCTAATGATTAAATGCAAGGTCGAATAAAATCATAATAAAGATTAACAAGTGCATAAAAGAAATTTTATTTTAATTAGATTACGTATACTCACCTAGTAGTTTTATTTTATTTTTTTAAAAAAAAAAATCCAGGAAATAAGTATAACTCGTGGCGCATTATATATCTTTCTAGAAAAGTTGACTTATACTTACGGGCTGAAAAAAGGGTTTGGTTAGTAAATTTGTTGGTTAAATATTATTATTCACTAATTACTGTATATAGATACGTATACTTACTATCTAATGATTAAAAAAAAGATGTACATTGTAAGAGATAAAAATGAGAATTAATTCGGTCCTGCAATATATTCTCACAATTAATTGGTTATAGATAAAAAAAGATTTTATACCCACCGGCTAATTATTATTTAACAGAGCAAGAAGTTTAAATTTAATAGAATGTTGTTTTATCTTAAATTTTAAATATGAATAGAATCAACACACTCACCTAAAAATTTAATAAAACGTCACCAAAAAGTGCATCAATAAATTATTTATTTAAGATCATTTTCCCAAGTTCCTAACCATAAAGCTTCAATACTCACTGGCTGATAATATGTTAATTGGAAGGTGTCAATTACTTGATAATGCAAAGATAGATATAAACAAAGTATATCTACTTACGTTCTAGTAATTGAATTTAATGAACGAGTTAACTCGATGATTCTCGCACAACACAGTAATTTCAAAGCAAATGCATCAAACATAATACTCACTGTCTAATGATGATAGAATAACAAGGATCATAAAGAGATAGTAACATTCATGGGATTGTCAAGTTAAGATCTATTACAATTGACAATTGAATAATAAAATTTGGTTCTACTAACCAGCTAATAATTTATAGGAGAACGTGAGAATAAAAGTTAATTAAAGAAGTTCAAATAATTTTAAAAATAGATGCAAAAACCCTTCATACTCACGATCTAATTATTAATAAGCGAGACATAATTAGTTGATTATAGAAGTATATGATAGTTTGCAACGCGCACATGAAAATTGTGCATTAATTGCTATGGTACGTATATATCGAAGCACTATACTTACTTACTATTAATAGAGTAATAATAGAAGGAAAGTTAACGCGATAAACCAAAAATGGCAAAAACAACATTTCGAAATGCAATACATACTGCCTGATTTTTCATAGAAAACAATTAAAAAGTTTATCAGAGATAACCATTTCTGAAGAAGACGTTAATTTAGAAAGTAGTGAAAGTTTAATTATACTCACAAACTAATAATTAGATAAAGAATGTGGATTAATAAAATATTTAATCGAATTAAAACATCAGATGTCATCAAATACTACATACGAACTGATGTTTATAGGAGGTTTGCTTAAAGATGAGTTATTACAAAACGTTTAATCGACAACAAAGCTTTACAATCAATCACCTGCTAAAAATTAGAAACCAGTTTTTGATAAGTTATAAGGTCAATTAAAGAATGACTCATTCACTACTCAAAGATAATTGGTTTTTACATACTCTCTGATAATTTAAATGAGCATATGTAAGAATCAATTGGAGCAACTCATCGCATGACTTTAATTATCCGAAAAAGATCTTATACTTACGGCCTATCGATTTAAGAGTTAGCAAGAGATCATCGCATAAGAACTACAACAATAATACAATAGAGAATAATACTCACTCTCTAATAATTTAAAAAAGGTATGAGATCATTTAGTGAGGGTAATTACTGAAAAATAAAAATTTTATTCTTACGCCCTAACGTTTTAAAAAATCAAAGAAACCAGTTAAAGAGTGCTTTTTCAAGGCAAAAACAATCGTGAATATCAAATTTACCTTCCGTCACCGAAATTGCAAGTGATGCAATGTGGATCAAAGTAGCGATAAAATTAAAGTAGAACCTAGACATAATTAATCCGTGAAAGAATTCGATGGATAGGAAGGAGCATGTTATTATATAAACCGGCTGTTATATTGCACCAAAATGCCTAACACCGACACCGCAGTGCGTGCGCTATGTACTACGTAATACGACGGCGTAATAAGGGAATTCGTATCTCAGATATGATACAGGCTGCATCTTGGATAGGCAGATACAGTATAATAATGGATAATTAATCACGAGATAACGACTGCCTTCTGCTTCGATTATCTCTTTGAATGCTGTTGCTTTAAAACTCGCTGTAGAAACAAATATCGGCTAGTATAACTGTGGCAAAATGAAGCAAATAAGAGAATACGTTTATATAATGATTGTGGAAGATGAGAAGGTTTCTGTGAACCTCCCACCAGACAGCGTCCTTACCAACGTTTTATTATTAGACACAATAGCCTGTACTTTACAAGCCCCATGAATTTTTTTCGAAATTCCATCGTTCCTCCTTTACCATTTATGGTGTGCAGCATTAATGATATACTAATGTGGATATACGTAATTTGTGTCACTTGTTGCAATTCAATTTGACACTATAGATACATATCTATTTTGATGGGTCGATCAACAACTAATTATACATCGACGTTTTTTGAAAACAAGTTTATTATTGTAACTATATTTAAAAAATACTTTATTTGGGTAAATGAGAAAAAATTATCTTATTTCTAAAAAAGCAAAATTTAAAATCAATATACAAGCGAATAATTAATCCAGATTGAAGATGGGATAATTAATCAATTTCTCAATATTAATTTTAAGTTTATTAAAATTAAAAGAAACAAGCAAAAAAATAATAGAAATACATTTCGTTAAATGCTGTTATTCTTGATTATCACAACGAATTATTTATTAATACAAAATGAAATTTTTGTTAAATTTTTGATCCAACTTGAAATTTTTTAAAAAAACAAATCAAAATATAAAAAATTGTTAAATCCAAAACATTTAATATAAAACATTTAAAAAAATTAAAACTCAATAACAACAACAATATAAATATAACATTTTTTTTTGACATTCAAAAAATTTAAAATCGAATTGATTTTCTTTTAAAAAAATCTCTCTTTCGGAATTTAATGAATATTTCATAATTAAGATCTTAAAAAAAATTTTTTTTCTAAAATTTAATAAATCGAATATACAATCTCAATTAATTATAATCTATCGGTTAACTTAAAAATAAATAAACAGTATTAACTATTATAAAAAATAACAAAAGTTGATTTTTTATTGTTATAATAGTGCATAAACTATAAGAATAACCTTTAAAAAATAAGATTCTTCTATAAATAATTTCAAAACTTTGTTAAATTAATTAATTAACAATGTTATAAAAAATTAACAATAAATTTGAATAAAAAAATTAAACAATAAGTTCAAGATTATTATGTATAACTATTTGGATAATAATACTTTAACTTTATAATTAATATATATAGATATTAAAAAATTAATACAAATCTGACTCATTAATAAATTAACAATGAATATAAAAAATATTTTTATTTAAAAAAAATTATATTCATTTAATTTTTTCAAAATTAAAATAACAAAATTAAAATAACAAATTTTAGCAATATCAAATTTATAATATTAATAAAAATAAATTTTTAATTTTTTTAAAAAATATATATATTCAAAAAATCTAACTTTGTAAAATTTTTTAATATTTATATATTATTTATGTATTAATATATTATTTAACCAGGATTTCAAACTAAAATTAAAATAATATTAACTTATAATAAATTTAATATACTGTATAAATTGTGATTCACTATATTAAACTTATAATAAATTCAGTATTGGCTTGATACTGAAATAGTACTATTAGGAACATTATATTTAATAATATTTATAAAAATTAAAATTTTTTTTAAATATTTAATATAATAACATTTTCAATATTCTTTATTTGTTAATAACTTGAAAAGATATAAATTAATGATAAAATATTATTTGTTTTTTATATTATTTAAATAAGTTTAACAGTTATTTGTTAAAAATAGATTAATAGAATTATCAAAATCTAATATATAAAAAGATATAAAAGAAATTTTTAAACTATTTTACTGAAATCTATCAAATTTTAATGATCTAAATTATAGAAATTCAATTGTAATTTAATGGTTTTACTATAGAATATCAAAATTTCAATTATTTGATACTAATTAAGTTGATATATTAATTATATTATTATTATTAACATTTTTTAAAAAAATAGTAATTATATTGTATCAATTTTTGATTTCAAAATAGTAATAATATTGACACTATAATTATTAATAAAATGTCATTATACCAATATAATTTCAAGATAATGTTAATTAAATTATAATAGAATTATTGCAAAATTTATTAATCAAGTGATAAAAAAAATAGAAATGATATAGTAACTATTTATTTATTATAAAGTTGGGACTATATAAAAATTAACTATAAAACAAATTGTTTTTTTAAAAAAAATATCAAAATTAAATCTAAAAAAAACATTATTTTAATAATTTTCTACTTGATAATCTTCAACAATCTAGTAAACAATTCTTTAATTAATTACTATTTAATTAACTTTTTGTTTAACAACTATTTAGTTAATTATTTATTTAATAAATATCTATTCAATAGTTATTTAGTCAACTTTTTGTTTAACAGTTATTTAATTAATTTTTTGTTTAATATTTTATTTAATATTTTATTTATTATTCTATTCTATAACCTTATATTTAATATTTTTTTTAGAAGTCACTTTATTTAACAGCTTTTCAGTTAACTCTTAATTCAACGGTCTTATATTTAACTTTCTATTTAATAGTTTTATATTTAATTTTTATTTAATAATCTCCTAGTTAATATTTTGTTTAATCTTTTATTCAGTAGCTATTTTATTTTATCCAACAATTCACTATATAATTATCAATAAAATTATTTAATTTTTTTTTTTTTAATTTGCAATCAGGTTGGTGTCATTTATTTATTTAATCATAAAGAACCATTACAAGTTGAGAATCCATACAAAGTATAAATTTTCCCGACCCAACTCACCCGTCTTTAGCTGAAGCCTCTAGATACAATTTATGGAGGTGATAATGTTGTTCCCCTAGTGGATGGAATTAAGATTCCAGATTTTCAGCAGGATCAAAACCTGCA
>CAJVPV010002992.1:0-12006 GCA_910591835.1 Acaulospora morrowiae | reverse complement strand
ACACTTATTGTAAAGTTCTTGATAGTCTACTTTTGGTAATGAGGGGTTAAAGAAAAGTTGAATCCATATTTCAAGAGTTGGGCAACTTGCCAGTATTTTAGTTTTGTAAGGTTGGTTGATCTAAGATAGCTGCAAAAAGGGCTTTATTGATGATGACTTTGATTTTTTTCTTTGTTGATCTTGTAATAAAATCAATATTATTTGCTTTTAAGTAATTGGCTTTGAATTCATTCTCAATCTTTTCTTATTTCAGCTGATGTTGGCCTTTAATTAGGTTATTTTTGATGAAGATTCTGAAAAAGTCTTTGTCTTTATAGATGATTTTGATGAAGATAGCTCTTAATGATGATCTGGGTAGACCTTTGAAGTCATCTTTGAATTTGATAAAGAGGTTAAGGATATCCTTTGGAGTTCTAGAGCATTTAGTTATTTCATCACAGTAAATTAAAATTTTGGTTTGTTTATTCTCTGGATTAATTGTACAGATATCCTTTTTCAGATAAGTTAGTAGTTGTAGCTGATAATACTGCTTCAGCTTTATCAGCCCATGTCATGGGATTGGATGTGGTTGGTAGTTGTGGCTCGATTTGTGTAGAGAGATCATCAATTTCCATTTCAGTGATGTGTTGTACATTGTTAGAAGTGGTATTACTGTTATATAGGGAGTTAGGGATGCATGTATAACTTGTTTCAGATTCATGTGAATTTATTTTGCTATTATTAAGAGGTAATACAGGCTCAAGGTAGATGCAGGAATTGTTTCAGGAGAAGAATCAGGTTGCATGATATTGTCATTACTCATTTTGTCGATTATTTCCTCAATTGGTGCTGGGGTGTTTGGAGGGGGTAAGGGCATTTTGGTTTTTCTTTCCAGAGTAAAAATTTTGTTTTCTTCAAAGGTATTGATGTTAAGTTTATCCCAAGAGACATGTAGGTTATAGTTGAGGCCAAGTTTGATAATTTCTTTTATTACTCCAGTTCTGTCCTCATCAGTGATTTGGAAAATATGTTGAAAGTCAAGAAAAGAATTAAAATCATTTAGAGACATTGGTTCAGGTAGCGATATATTCACAAATGTTTGGATTGTTGAGATTCTTGTTCTTTGATAATCTTCAAATATGGCATTAATGATTTTAATGCTTTCAATTTCACTTTGGATAAAGTGAACAGGTGTAAGCCAAACTTTAGAACAATTTCCAAGCTTGGGAAGGTAAACTGATTGAGCAGATATGCTGACAGTGATTTTGTTAGTTTTGATGTTTTTGTAAATAATAACAGCTTGAGGGTTATGAATATTGATAATTAGGACATTAAGGAGTATATGTTCATGGTTAACAGGTTGACCCTTGGAGGAAGGAAGCCTTTCAGGGTCTTTAGTTTTTTTTTTGACAAAGAAATTTTGTGTTTTTTTTTTTAGTAATTTTATTCAGATGCAAGTGTGAGTGGGAAAGAGTTTTTTTTTTTCTCTTTTTCTTATCCTATTTTATTATATCATTTATATATTTTTTAATAGCAAAAGAAAATAAAAGAACTAATCAATCAAAAAGAAATAAAAAAAATAATCAATCGTAAAAAAATAAAAGAAATAACAAAAATAATAAAAGCAAAAAAATAATAAGATTGAAAGTCAATTATTTGATTAGACAACTTCTGTAATAAGTAATCTTCATTATACAACTTTTAAGATGTATTTTCAATTGCTATTTCCTTGTAACAATATAAAGTGAAATTTTTTTAGTAATAAATTCAATATTCTTTTTTGTAATTATTTTAAAATTTTATATTTAACTAATCTTTATTAATATTTTTTAAGATAAATACTTTCTTGTTTAAGTTTAGTTTTTATTGTTATTTATACTTGAAATATCTATTACTAACTTGAATCTAGATTTAAATAATAATAAATAAGTAAAAAATGTATATAACTTATATGTTAAAGACATTAGCTAAAAGATTTTTTTTTAATTATTAATTTAATTCTAGGATTCTAAAAAATATTGAACTGGTACCGAAGTGATATTGAAATGGTAATGATCTATAATAAATTTAATACTGTATATGGGTTATATCCTACTCATATGAATTTATAATAAATTTAAATATCAAACAGATATCAAATAGGTATCAAGGTAATACAATTAGAAGTCCTATTCAATTCTTTATCATAAATTATTATAGTACTTGAAATTTTCTTAGATAATAAATAATTAATTAAAATAAGTTTATAAATTATAGTAATATAATTAAAATAAATATAAGTTTATTAATTAATAATTTTTTAATTTGTTTTGTTTATTATTTATTTATTTTATATTTATATAACAATTTTTTACTTTTTATATATCTGTTATACTATATACTATGTAATCAAAATACTTGTAGATATGTCAGAATACTTGTGAACACTTCAAAACATTCTGGAATATATCAGAATCTTTTGAAATCTTTTATAATATTATAAAACATTTTAGAGTATTATTGATTATTTAATTATAATTATATTTATTTAGAAAATAATAATAATAATAAATATATATGACCTATCTGGTCATAGTCCAGTGGGCTAAGACAGGGTAGGGCTAACCTATAACCCACGGTTTAACTCCAGCTGGGGAACAATTCACATATCCCAAATAAGGACTTTGTGTTATTGCCCCTGTAACTCGTGATAGAGAGTGATTTGGATTGTTCCAGCGATCAAGGAGCCTTATGGGTAGACTACACTCCATAGGTTGAAAAGATAGATAATTTGATTAATAAAACTTTCTGATCAAGTATTGCTCAGGAAATACCTCCAAAAGGGGGAAGAAGTTTCATGGAATCTTTCCGGTAGCAGAAAGAAAGGTACAGATGGCTAAAACCATTAGTTGCACAACTATCTGTAAGAGTTTCACATGTCCAATAGTAGCGAGGATCCAGTTGGAGGTGCAGGAGATTGCTTGTATCACAGGATGTTCTATCCTAAGGAGTACACTTGCGACGATTGACTGCATAATCCCATAAAACGTAATCCCCACATGTGTTGCTAGGTTAGATTAGGAAAAATGAGGCTAGATCTGATTCCTAGACAGATTTGGTGTACTGGTATACCCTCATTCTGCCAATGATATCTCACTGACTAAAATCCTAGTAAGTCTTGGCTAAATCGAATGGTTGAAAAACGGTAGTGGTGGCTGCTGGCAAAGATCGTCAAGTTAATAAGAAACATCAGCTTGTTTATAGCAAATTCAATCACCTTCACATCTATACTTAGAGGCTTAGGCCTAAGACGAGTATTTAGGAATACCATAGCATAAGCATGCACTCCAGAGAAACACCGGGAGGCAGTTGAAGTATGCAACTGGATTCCTGAGTTGACATTGAAAAAAATATATATATATATATATATATATAATATTTATTCAACGACTCTTTCCCAAATGCATATAGTTACCAAAAAAGAAAAAAATCAAAGTGGAAAAATGAGTGCAAATAGGAGTCTGAGAAGCTCCAACCAAGTTATCAGGCCAAACTATAATACAATAGACATGTCCAAGGAGAGAAACAGTACAAAAAATAGAGAAGTAACACCATATCCAGCATAGAAGCCTATCAAGAAACAAGATAAAACAGAAATAGAAACACCAACCTAAAGATGGGTCCCTAAATTTTTTGTGAGGACATAATTCAAATATCCCTTATTATTAAAAATTTTCATTTCTATATTAAAAAATAAAAAAAAACTATCTACAAAGGTTCTTTATAGTTTTAAGTATCTATACAAATCATTTCTGGAATTATGTCCCTATTGAAATAAAGAGCTAGGAATTATGTCCTCTAGGGGACGTGGACATAAAGGGACATAAATTTTATATGCTAAATACTTTAAGAACCCATCTTTACACCAACCCGTATATCAACACTGCCCTCCAAGGCAAAAGAACAATAACAAGAATATATTAAAAAAGCAGTTCCAAAGTCCACACAGGCAAGTATAGAAGGCAAATAGAGTCAAATGGTAAAGGAAGAACTCGGAGAAACATCTAGTACTCCCTAAACAACTTCAGAAAAAGTGGCATGGAACAAGAAATCACAAGGGAAAAAAACACAACTCTCAGGTAACAAACCAAACCTATTTATTGTAGAATCAGCAAGAATTGATAACAGTGACGAAGAAATGTATGCCTCCAAACAAGAACCTTTCAAAAAACAAAGTGAATAGAAAACAGTTAAAGGAAAAGGAAAAACCGAAAGAACAAGCATCAAAATTAGACCACTTTCACCATTTGACAAAGAGACGAGATATGGTAGACAACAAAGCAAAATTGGAATCAAAGCATTAGATATATCAGGAGATAGCATCTGGCAAAAGATACAATATGTCATGAAAGTTTTGGATAGTCCTGAAGGCCTCCTTAAAATTCGCAGAAAAGAAAAACAAAAAGAAGTACAGATTATAGTCATTTTCGATAATAGGCAAGCTACAGACCTAGTATGCACAATCAACTTTCCAGAAATGGACAGCAAGCACATAATTCATATACCACTCACAACCCCCTATACAAAACAGAAAAACAGTATGAGAGTATAGGATATTCCCTTGGACACAAAACCTATAGAGGTATGCCAAGCCTTTTTCAAGTATGAACAAATTATTAGTATGAATATGAGTATCCAGCACATGTGACAAACTGTCCATATTACATTCCAGGAAAAGAGCAACAAGGAGAAACTAGCAAACATATGGAGCATCCTGCTTAAAGCAGATGCAGTAAGAGTATTTGATGTATAACTAAGTCTACAGGAAATAAAAAACAGAGGAAATATTGCAGCGAAATTAGTCAATCTTCCTTCAAATACAATTGCATTTGACTTGTGCACAATTTGCCAACAGGTTAAAGCAAAAATATGTTACATTTCCAGAACTGATAGCTACTAAAGAAGGAAAGTAGCAGTTGTTAATTTCGAAAATAAAGTAGATCTACAGAATGTACTAAAAAATGAGTTCACCCTTAGAGAAACACAAATCACATGGGCTCAAATCGATAACAAAACTTGTGCAATTTGCGATACGTATACACATCTAGCAGCAACTGTTCAATTAAAGAAAGAAGAATACAATGGCAACAATATAACCAAGAACAAGCAACAAAATTCGAAAGACTTTATCAGAAGTATAAATCAGCAAAAACATTAAACATAAGGAGAACAATAAAACAAAACAAATTTAACAAGTATCAAGCAAGCCAGGATTCTATGCAGCAGCAGTCAAGATGCAACAAACACAAATTTAATTAGCAGATAATTCTAACAACCTGTAGCAAATTTTAAAGATCCTTCAATAAGTACAACATGTGAAAGGGAAATTGCATGATCACATGAGTCTATACAATAATGATCCTAAAAATGAAAAATCTAAGAAAAATGAGATATCTGTAATATATATTTTTTTTTGATTTCTTTGATTTCTTTGATTTATTTCAGATATTTAATATAGTTGAGAAATTAGATATATTAGCGATAGTTGAGATAGTTAATATATTTGATATAATTTTTTGTAATTAGCATATATATAAAGCGAGAGAAAATATCTGAATAAAATTAACAATTAACAAACAATTAACATCTATTTGGTTAACATCTAATTGTTCAAATAAACTACTATTCAAATGTGTGGCATTTGAAGGTGAAACTGTGACCATAAAGGACTTTGGAAAAGTTTCAGAGTAGTTGGAAGTGTGAATGCTCATTGCTACAACAGGAACTTAGGTATAGTTTGAGTAGACGAATGTGCATGCTAACAGATGGAAGTTGAGTTTATTTTTGTAGATAGAGAAGATACTCGGACCAAATTATTACACCTCAGCCTTACAAAGATTAATTATTAGAGAGGACTTCAACCGATCCTCACAAACACAACCTCACAGAAATCAAATAACAAATGATTGAAATGGATGAAAGAATTACAAATCTGAAATACTATAATGAAGATGGAGTGGGGGCCATGGAGGAAATAGAAACCATTTTAGAACAAGACATAGACAACTACCTGGTTAAAACCAATCAAGAAAATAAACTCAAAAATAATAATAAAATTCAAGATCTTCAAACATAACAAAAACAAATCCATGTAACCATTCAAAACACCAACCAAACAATGAACAACCTCATGAGCACCATTCACAATCTAGTTTCTAATAACACAAACAACATAACCAACTATCAATAATGGGAAACAATCCAAGCACAAGTGCTAATGCACATAACATAGCTGACAATCTATCTAATATCTACAATTCAATAAACAACTATCCAGATAAAGACAAAAGTTCAGATGAAAACATTCTCTCAGATGAAAAAGAAACAAAAAACCATCCAAAAATAGATGAAACAATTAGTACATCTCCTATACTAGACACACACATATATTCACAATACACAACAAACACAAACAAGGCAAATACATATAACAAACTCTCCAATACTTGGCATATTATAATACATAATATCAGAGGCATCAATAATAAATTCAATAGACTTCAATGGCATGTCTTTTGTAAAGAGCAACAAATAAACATTGCAGTAATAACAGAAACACAAGTAACGAAACAAGACACAACATTTTAAAAGTTTCCTAACTATAGAACCTGATGGTCAAGCAACAACAAAAATGCAGAAATTGCAGTAATGATTCAGCAAAATATCACAGCACATGTGGGCAAAACCATCGAACTTATAGGAAGAGATATTAGCATCAACTTACATTTTAAACAAAAAATAGTAGTCACAATTATTGCATCATACATATCAGCAACCTAAAGATGGGTCCCTAAATTATTTGTGAGGACATAATTCAAATGTCCCTTATTATTAAAAATTTTCATTTCTATATTAAGAAATAAAAAAAACTACATACAAAGGTTCTTTATAGTTTTAAGCATCTATATAAATCATTTCTGGAATTATATCCCTATTGAAATAAAGAGCTAGGAATTATGTTCTCTAGGGGACATGAACATAAAGGGACATAAATTTTATATGCTAAATATTTTAGGAACCCATCTTTACAGCAGCCCTAGGTAAAGAAAGAAACCTGACAATGCACTAGATTGAGAAGAGAGCCCAGATTGCAAGAAAGAACAACCACAAAGTTATTATTCTAGGGGACTTCAACTCCATTCTGAATCCTAGATTAGACAAGACAATGCTGGCCAAAAACCAGAACAAATCAAACAATCTGACATCACACATTCTTAAATTTCTCAAATACAATGGATATATTGACACATTTCAAGAGGTACATCCATACTGGGAAGAATACACATGATAGAACAGCAGAAACACAAAAACCAGAATCGATCAGATTTGGATATTATCAGATGAAGACTGGAATCTATGTCATACATACATAACAGAATCAGAAGCCGTAATCCACAGTGATCACAAAATAGCAAGCTGTTTAATCGAGACCAGTGACATAACTCAGAAAGCTTATCAGAATAATAGAGAAAAGCCAAAATAGTGATACTCGATAAAATATATAACTACAAAACAATGGAAACAATTTTCAAAACAAATCACAAATACTATAGCAGTACAGGAGAAAAAAATCAATTCTGACCAAGTGTTAGCAAACAAGCTGTGGAATCTCATATGGGAAGCAATAAACCAAGCCATAAGAGACAAAATCAAAAAACAAAAGATCAAACCAAACAAAGAGAAAACAAACATTGCAGATAGAAAAATAGCATGCACAATTACAATACTCAACAGGGCCATAAACATTGGAGAAAAATACTTGACAAGAAAAATAGATGCTGAAAACATAGTATTACAGATATATAAGTGGAAAAAAACAAATGAATAGACAGCAGAGCTCTTGTCAACCAAGCTCACAAACAAATTCTGATGTATAGACCTAGTCCAGTGGTTTCAAGAAGTATGCAACCTAAAAACAGATATCACAAAAGTACTCAAGATCCACCTTCAATACAAAAAATAAGCTCAAATTCAAAAATACATAGAGATAAGACAATATAACCATCAGTTCACAAAGAAGAAAATGATAGACTCATTTCTTAACAAAAAGTCAACACACATTAAAATGGACAAACTGCTCCTCAAAGACCCAGAGAAGAATGCTATCACAGATCCAACCATAATCAAAAAAATGACAGTGAACCATTACAAACAGATCGCAACTCCAATACTGCAAAAACAGAAAACTGAAAAGTACAAATGGTGGGCAGAATTCATATCAAAAATACAAATAGATCCAACATGATATTCAGAGCTCACTGAACTATACAATACAAAAAATTGAAAAAACAATCAAGAAAATGAACAATAAATCTATACCCAGCAAATTTCAGCTGAGCTATGATATCATTAAAAAAATGGGAAAAACAGTATACACAAGAATCATAAACATATTCAACAAAGTGCTTGAAACACAAGAAATTCTATACTTCTGGCAGACAATCTAATATACCCCATACTAAAGATGGGTCCCTAAATTATTTGTGAGGACATAATTCAAATGTCCCTTACTATTAAAAATTTTCATTTCTATATTAAGGAATAAAAAAAAACTACCTACAAAGATTCTTTATAGTTTTAAGCATCTATACAAATCATTTCTGGAATTATGTCCCTATTGAAGTAAAGAGCTAGGAATTATGTCCTCTAGGGGACGTGGACGTAAAGAGACATAAATTTTATATGCTAAATACTTTAGGGACCCATCTTTACCCTATACCTAAAAAGAAAGACTAGTACCACAACCTCAACTTAACCTGACCTATCACATTGCTAGAAATAATCAAAAAGATTTTCACAAAAACATTAAACAACAGATTAGCCAAAGTCTTCACAAAACACAAGATACTATCTCCCCTCAACTAGACAGAACTCCCTAGAGAAGAAACATATGAACTATACATGTGGTAAAATTGAATTCAACCATTTTTCAAAAACTGTATTATGGTAGAATTACTAAGTAAAATATAGTAAATAATTGGAATTCGTATTTAATTCAGAATTGTATTGTCGATCAAATTTCCTTTTATGGTAATACAACCACATATATGATATGAACCAGTAGTGATCATTAACAATGTCTTGAAAGATGCCAGAGAAAATCAAAAAGAATGCTGGATTCTTACATAGGATATTAGCAAAGCATATGATTCTATGGATAAAAATCGTCTGGAAGATGCCTTGTTAAGAATCAAAATTTCACAAAACATCATAACAATATTGTTAAAACTCAATTCCAATAGAAATAATCAAATAATCACATGTTATAGGCTTTCTGATAGCTATAATCCAAACATAAGGATAGATCAAGATAACACAATTTCACCTCTTCTTTAGTGTATATACTATAATCCCTTCATATATAAAGTTGAACAAGAGAATCTGGGATACACAATCATTACAAATTATCTAACAACAGATCCAAGAATATTTCAAAAAACCAAACTCAATATATCTTCAATTACATATATAGATAATAACACATGAATTACTAATAGCAAGAAAAATCTAGAAAAAATAGGAAAGATTGTGACATCATTCATGAACCTAAACAACCTGAGAATAAACTCACAAAAATCATTTCTGCTAATGTGAAAAGGAAATTGCATGGTCACATGAATGTATGCAATGACAATCCCAAAAATGACAAATCTGAGAAAAATGAGATATCTGTAATATATTTCTTTTCTTTGATTTCTTTATTTTATTTCAGATAGTTGAGAAATTAGATATATTCGCAATAGTAGATATAGTTGATATAGTTGATATAGTTGATATATCTGAGATAATTTTTTGTAATTAGTATGTATATAAAGCGAGCAAAAAAGTCTAAATAAACAGAACAATAATTGCTAATCATATAATTGCTTAATAACTATTTGTTCCAATTACTATGCAAATGTATGACATTTGAAGGTGAAACTGTGACCATAAAGGACTTTGGAAAAGTTTCAGAGTAGTTATCAGAGTGAATGCCCATTGCTACAATAGGAACTTAGGTATAGTTTAAGTAGACGAATATGCATGCTAACGGATGGAAATTGAGTTTATTTTGTAGAGTAAGAAGGATACTCAGACCAAATTATTATGCCTCAGTCTTAAAAACTTAAATATTAGAGAGGACTTCGACCAACCCTCACATAAGTAAAATATAGTAAATAGACCTATGGGTCCATAGCTCAGTAGTTAGGGTACTATAGGTCAATATCATAAGCTATAGGTTCAAATTCACTAAGGGGCTAATATGATTTCCCGAAAAACCACGTGGAAATCTGTATGCCATTGGTCTAACTGTATAATAACTGATGCTTCTAATTATAGAAAAACTGATCTATAAGAAGATTGAAATACGATTGAATATCCAAAATTGACTAGGATTATCTCTGAAACGATTACATTGTCATAAAAGATAATAAGAAGAGTAGATCCCAAACCTGTAGAGTGCCTCTGAGGGATTTCTAATGGCTGCGTTAAAGGATAACAATCAAGCATTTGGCTATGTCGTATTTTACAGACTTTACTATTGGGAGGTCTTGGTGGGAGGTGAAAACCACAGACCACTTTGAAGAATCGAAAATCAGGATTCAAGATACTGTAATTGATAGCCTGATAACCAGAATACTCTTAATAAAATTGTTCTGGGAAAAATTAAAACAGATTTACATATCTTTCTGAAAACAGAATAGTGTGGTGAACCATTTAGGTTTAGGTAGTAGTTATACATAGCATTAAATTAGATAATATATAGCTAGTCATATATAGATAAGTTAACTATAAACATATATATATAATACTTATTGAGTATATGTAGCAATATCTTAAAAAGTTTAGTAAGAATTAGCTAGCAAATTAGCCTAGATGTAGTATTTGTATGTTGGTACTACTGTAATATCTCATGTACTGAAAGCATATATTTCAATAAAAGATATGGCAAAACATAGCTCAAAGATACATGGAAAAATTATTGGCCATATGGAAAGAATACAAATCTCCCCATTAACACTTCAGTACAATCTTCAATAAACACAAAATATATATAAAAACATATCAACAGTGAAGACAAAACCCAAGCAGCAAGAAAGAAGAATACAAGAAGAAAACCAAAAACAGCTCAAGTTTGGAAAAAAAGCTAAAGAAGAGATTAACAAGATCACAAATCGTATAAGTAAATAGAACAACATTGAAACATATACCGACGGCTCAGTAGAGGACATTGATACATATAAATGCAAAATGGAGATAGGCTGGACTATCCAGAATACAGAAACAAATAAACACGAGGAGTTTAAGTAAAACACAAAAAACTTTCCATCCTTAACCAGAGCAAAACTTATTGCTATCCTTAGTCTCATTTCAAAAATCTCGCAAAAAACAAACATTACAATATATATAGACAGTCAAACGGCAATTCAAAATATCGAGAAAAAGAATAGTAGCAGTAAAAAGCCCACATACAATGCAAACTGGATAACAATAAATCATATTCAAACACTTATTCAAAATAAAAAAGGAAAAACAAAGATAGTTAAAGTTAAAGTGTACTCAGTGATTCCAGGAAATGAGAAAGCTAATTAACTCGCAAAAGAAGGGATACAATTCTCTCAAGAACATGAAATTACAGTTATTCCAAACAGTAGCAACCACTGATGTTATTTATCTTGGGATGATATAGTCTTAGACACAAATATAAATGAATTCATCAAAAAACAGAATAGCACAAAATGAATAGCAAAGTGACTTATACAAAATAGACATATTGTTATTGAATAATTAAATTCGATAATATTATATTATTTTTATATTATTATTTTATTATTTTATTTTATTTTTACATTATTTTATTATTATTTTATGAAAATATTATTGAAAATATTAATTATAGGAAGGAATAATGTAATAATTCACGAAAGTAGGACGTCGGAGATCACGTGACCACGTGATTGACTCATGAAATTGTGAAAATCCTTTGAATTTCTATAGATTTTATAC
>CAJVPV010002991.1:0-12008 GCA_910591835.1 Acaulospora morrowiae | reverse complement strand
GAAAGAAGTGGACAACGGAAAGAAAAGGAAAGGATTAGTAAAACTCGGCTAAACAAAATCACACGCCTCGGAGTAGAAAAGCCCAAAAACCTTACCTGACGTAATGCGAGGATTGCTTAGGAGAAGCAACAGACTCGCCGAGAGAGACGTCAACAATATGATTTATAGGAATGATATATTGCTTATTCATTAATTGGAATTAAAATTTCTTTTCTTAATGGAATTATAACCTACAGATTATTTTTATTAATTATATATTATGAATTTAAATTGAATTTTTAATTTAGTACTAACCATTTTTACTATATTTTATAAATTTATTTATCAATTCTTTAACTTTGTTTATATATATTTCTAGATTGGATATTACCTTTCTCTTTCTTTCTCTCTTCTTCTTATCTTGATTATTTGAGAACTGGCTTTTAGTGGAACTTGGTTTTCTTGAAGATCCTTGTATAGGATTTTTCAATTTAGCATTTAGCTTATATTCTATTGGTAATGTTGACTTATATAATTGCTATTTTTTGTGTTCAAGTTGTTTTGAGGCCTTTTTGATTCTTAGATTTAGGCCTAGGATTTGATCAGTTCTTATTGTAATATTGCATCTATGCTTTTAAATCAGCTTTTTAAAGTTCTTTTAAAAGTTTAGGACAGTTTTACAAAGTAGTTATTATGTTTTAGATTGGATGACTTGTTTTATATTTATTAGATTTTGGATTTTTATAATTAAGTTCTCTAATATTAGTTCAATTGCAAAATTAAACCTTTTATTTTTTTCCTAAAGATTTTTTGAATTAGGTAAAGTATAGATAACTATATTAACAATATATAATATATTTAACAAGCTTTTAATGAATTTTTAAAATCTTTTTTAAGCTTTTCTATAACTATGAACCAGGCCTTGCTAATGAATTTTTTTAATACTAAGTATATAAAAAAATAGGTTTTGATTTCGGGCTCTATATTACAGACTTTATAGTTATTGTGTATTTCATATAGTCAAGACTTTCTTGTTTTAAGTTTATCTAATATTGATAGTTTGTTATATATTAGTTTGATCCAAAAGCTTTTCTTTTTGTATTCTTTGAAGAATATGATTAGTTTATTTAGCTTGAGATTGCTTCAAAAACTGCTTTTAGGTAAACTTTTCTTGTTAATCAATTTGATGATCAAGTAGATATCATATTTTCTTTGTTTTAGTTTATATTTTCAGATTGGCTATTTAGTTGATTTCTTTAATAAAGTTTCTAAAAGCTATATCAATTGTTTATTATATCAAATAGCAATTGTTTATATATATTTGTTACTTATTGGAGTTCATATAATTACTGAAAGTTGAATGGCTTGTTTGATGAGTTGATCTATACAATATATTTATTATATATGTTGCCAGAGTATATTTTGACTTTTTTAAGATTGAGTTTGATATTCTTCTTATTTAAGATCTTAAAAATATTGTATTAAATAAACTAGTTATTGATTTTAAATCACCTTTTATAGGTTTGTTTGGAGTTGACTTTGAATATTAAATTAAAGATATTAATGCAGCTTTGACTATTTATATAGATAATTACTTCTTTGTTTCTTGGGACTATAAGAATTGTTGTTAGAATCACTGTGAACCTCTGCTTTGCTTGATGATGGTCAGTATTAAACTCCATATTAAAAGCTACTAAGAGATATAAGTTTTTGGATCTGAATCCAGGTGGTACTCATTTTGGTTTCTTCTCTTTTTATTTCTCTACTCAAAAGTAAACTGTCTGTAAAAAATTAATATGAATAGATTAATTGATTATAAGATATAGTTGTTAAAAATTTGTTATTGAGTAGAACTTCTATAAAATTTATTTTATAATTATTTGCCTAATTAGTTTTATATTCCAATTGATTATTTGGACTTCTTGTAATTTTTTTTGTTTTTTATAGTTGGTTTTGGTTTTTAGTATAACTAATGCTTGTTTTTCAAGTATATAGAGATTGCAAGAGATCAATATTTTTAGGATTCTGTTGTTGCCATGTATTTTATTTAGGAAATTGTAGCCTTAAATGTTTTTTTTTAAAACTTGAACTGTATATGGATTGTTTGATGTTGTTTTGAATAAATAATATTTAAATTGTAGATATTTTTATAACAAGTTTTGAGAAAAGTTTGTTTTAAACTAAATACTATACAACTGTAATAAAAGAGTATAATTAATTTATCTGTTGGATTGTTTTTGCTTGTACTTTTCTCCATTATATTCTATTTTAATTATCTTTAAAGATATACTATTTTTTAATTCTTCTGTCTAATAAGACTTTGTTAAACCATTTGGGATTGTTTTCTTTCTATAGCAGAATTGCCCAGTTGTTATTGAGCTTGTGTTTTCTATCAGTTATAATTTTTTCTGAAATATATTGTACCATAGTAGGATACATTCTTTGTTTGATCCTGAAAATATTGATTTAATAAGATTCCAGTCCAATAAGATTTTGAGTTCTGTATCTACTAGCTGATTTATATATATTAGTTGCTCTTTTTTAAGGAACTGAATGGACTTTTTGTATAAAAGATCATTGTTAAGTTTATTTTTTATAGTAAAAAAGCCACCAAACCATTGAAAGTTGACTTTTAATAATTTATTTTGAAATCTAAGTTTCATTTTGTTGGCTAGTATTATTTTTGCAATTAAAGAAATTTGGAATGTTTTCAGAAAGAATATTAATAAGCTTTTAATTTTTAAGTTGCACTTGTTTATAGTGGACTTTTTAACTATTTCTTTGTTATTAAGTTTGTTGATAAGTCCTATAATTTGGGATTTTATTTGAATATTCTAAATACTTTTCAAGTCAAAAATATATCTTTTATAAATAGTACCATTGAAAATGATACTATAGATTTTAGCTTTATTTTTGAGGATCTTTTTGTATTGTCTTATAAGCCTCTTATATTTTTTTTGTAGAATATAGCAATTTTAAGTTCTATATTCAATTCTAGGAATAAGAACTCTGTTAAATATATAAAGGACTTGTTATTTTATTGCTTTTTTGTTTTTGAATACAGATATTATTTTGTCAATCTTATGTTGAATTCTATAGATTGTGTTTTTTTTAAAGTTTTTGCTTTCAATTCAAATTTCTAGTATTAACAAGAAAATAGTATAGAATATGACTATACAAACATGTTTCAACACATTGCATACCCTAATTTGCAATAATCAATGGCTTATAGTCTATAATGGCATATAAAATTATGATATTATTGTAATAGTTTAAATTAGCCATAATCTTAAAAATAGTTTATTAATTACAAATAGTCTATTGTAGCTTAGTAAAAACTATATGATGCAATAATAGCTTAGAGGAATATGTTATGATTATATAAAAAGAAATAGAAATAGAAATAGCAAAAAAAAATAAGAATTGTAGTAGTAGTAGAAAAGATCTTTAATAAAGAAAAGCTATTTTTTAATTAAAAACTTCTTAATTAAGATGTATAATTAATATTGTCTAATTGAATAAATTCTAATTAACTTATCAAATCCAATACTTGTTACAAGAAAGAAATGTTTAGAACCATAAGAGAAAATAATAAAAACTGATCAAAAGAAATGAACAATGGAAAAAGAAAAAAAGAATTAGTAAACTTGACTAAACAAATTATACACCTTAAGTTAAAAAGCCTAAACCTTATCTGACATAATATCAAAATTGCTTTGGAGAAGTAACAGATTTATTAAAAAAGATATCAACACTAGAAAACATGTTGAGTCTTATATTTTTTATTTTATAAATCAATGATTGATCTATTTTTGCCTTTACAAAGTTGTTTTCTTGACTTTCTATACTGTTAATATTAAATAAAACTAATTTGAAACTATTATTTTGTGAATTATTGCTTTATAAAATTCTCTAGCTTTATCTAAAATTTCTTGAAGATTTTGTTTGAAGTAAGATATTCAAGTAGTATTATTTATATATGCTATGGCTATATTGTATAGCTTGAGTATTTCATTCTTGTCTTCTGAAATATCTGGTTTTCAAGTACATTGCATAATATATTTTAGATTTAAATTTTCTTGAATTTTGTAAAACAAAGAATTATAAAATATTTGTCATTAGAATAGTAATATAGTGTTTCTTTTATTTATACTATTTTCTGTTATTACTATATTCATTAAGTTATAATCTGTTATGACTTTAAAATTTTTTTCTTGAAATAGTATTATTAACAAGTTTGTTATAAGTATTAGTATTTTAAGTCTAGTTAAGACTCTATACAACATATCTAGATTAACAATATCAAATGCTTTAGCTATATCTTGAAAAAGAATCCAGGATTCTTTTTTTTGTTCTCTTATTTTTTCATAGATATTGTTGAGAAACTATATTGATTCTTATATACTTTTTCTTAAAAGTCTTATAAAGTTTAATTCTCTAAGAATGTTTTTCTCTTTTAGTATTGAAGATAATCTGTTTGAAATTAATTTTATAAAGTATTTGCATGTTGTTTTTATTAGTGCTATTGGTCTGATATTACTAAGATCAACCATTCAATCTTCTTTTTTGAATATTAGATATATGTTGCTTTGTTTTTATAATTTTGAAATGGCTTCTAATATGAGGAAGGCATGAAACAAATTAATAAGTACTGTTTTTATTCTAAGTTTTAAACTTTTTAAGGGCTTTATATGATATATATGAAGTTTAGAGGCTTTGTTATTAGGAAGGTTTTTGAGAATGTCCTCTATTTTAGATATGTTAAATTATTTCAAAAGGTGGTTGAACCATTGGTGATCTATATAGGAGCAAGGTTTATATTGATTCTTTCAGATTTCATTAAAACTATCGAAGTTGAAGTCTTATTTTATAAATACCTGGGCATAATATTTTTTCACCTGTTGATTAATTTTTTAAAGTTGTATTATTATATACTTGATAGAAATCTGAGATTGGTTTAATATAAGTATCTGTTTATTTGTTATTAATATTATAATCTAATCAATTTTCACAGATATTAATAAGAAAAAAGATTATTTTTTTCAAGTTATATTTGTAATCCAGGCATTATTATATAAGGACTAAGTTAATGTCCTTGAGTTTCTATTTGTTTTTTTATTTTATATATATTTTTTTGACTACTAATATTGCTTCTTAATTTTTTTTTTCTATATATTCCAGTTAATTTTTTTTTGTGTTCTTTTGTTTGCTATAATCTTGAATAGGTTATATTATAAAGTATAACTTGTTGAATTTGTATATAAAGTTTAAAAAATTTAGTAGATATTTATTCTTTTTAAAGGTTTTAATAATATTGTAGGTTTTAAGAATATATAGGACTTTGTAATACTTAAAGAATTCTGATGAATATACTCTTTTCTTTTAAGAGTATGTTTTGTTTTTGACTTTTTTATTTGTTAGGATTGAATATATTAAGTTAATTATACAGTATTCAAAGTTTTTTCAGATTTTTTTCAATTGATTTGTTATTATTGTATTTGTTATATTATTATCTTATATGGAATTTGGTTTGTCAAATATTGTTATATAATGTTTTGAAGAATAGTATTAAGATTGCTGACTTGTATTTTCTTTTTCATTTTTTCAACAAATTTGTTCTATGTTTGGCTATTGAGTTTTGATAAAGTATTGCTATTGACTTTCCTTTTTTTCTTTATAAAATATGTTTCTTATATACTATAAGATTTTTTACAAAAAGTTTAAGATATAACAAAGTATAATTACTATTGACTATATTTGTTGCTTTTTCATTAAAGAATGAATAAATATTATTTAATATGAGTTAGGTAAGGTTTATATATAATCTATTTTGCTATAAAAGATTTTTCCAATTCAGATTGATGATAGAAGCTTTATTTCCTAGGCTTTATAAATATTTATAAATGCCTAATCATTAAGAAAGTTAAATATTTTTTTTTCTAATTTTTAACTATTTGAGAGTTTATTGTTAAATAGCCTGTTCATGATAATCAGATTGCTGGTAGCATTAAAGTCTTCTATTAAAATTATTTTGCTTTTGCATTTGGTTTCTAATATAATAAGCTAATGTATTATTTGTTGATATTTGTAACTTTCTTTTTTATTGCTAGATAGATATATTTGAATAACTACTAGCTTGCTTTTTCTAAAAAAGTAATATACTGTTATAATATAATCATCCATTTTGTTTATTTTCTCTACATATTTGAAAAGATCTTTTTTGATTAGAAGAGTTATACTCTCTCTATTAGAATTTGTTTATGCTAAGCTTATATAGTATTTGTAGATTAAATAGTTTGTAAAAATGAAATGTATACTGTTTATTAGTAGTTTGATTTTACTGATACCTAGAATATTGATTTTTCTTTCTTGTATTTTAATTATAAGATTATTCTGATTCAGAATTTAATTAATACTTTTTATATTATATATGTCTATACTTAATATAGATTCATGTATTGTTTTTTTTTTTAAGAGGCAAACTATACAATGATGTATATCTTTTATTGATAATTACTATCTAAGTTATATATCAAGTGTCTTCTAAATATAGAGTTATTTGTACTATTTCATATATCTTATATGTCTTCTACATATATAAAGTTAATACTGCCTATTGACTATTATTAGTAACAGCTAACTTAATTTACCTCTAACTCAGCTATACAAACTTATACTATGGGAGTGGGCCTACATGCCAAGTGGGACTAATTCAGGGGGTGGAAAGTCTTGCCATCAGTTTAAACCCGCCTAAACCTGTTAATCCAGCTATGTCAGGAAGTATGTATCTTTCAGAATTGATTAGAACACCTGGATAACCTGTTCAATACTTTTCACCTGGTTTTTTGGAGAAGGTACTATACTCTTTGTCACCACCTGCAGCTTCAGATTTTCCTTTTCATCGGGTCCTCTTCTTTTAAGCAAGTGCCAGATTGGGATAGCCCCAAGCTAGAGTATTCTTTGTACTATGGAGTCTGTCGTGCCAGGGGATTTATGGGCTTTTATCAGAATTAGACCAGAAGCCTTTCCTTATGCAACCTTCCCTGCTTCGACCTGTTTTCAACCCGTGATCGTCAGGAAGACCAGAGGTCCTATCTTTATGCAGCCTAACTAAATTTGGTCAGGATTCAGATGTTTGGAGTATGACATTTGTAGGAAAACCAGTAAACCCACAAATGAAGGATAAATTTTATACATTTTGCCTTCTGTGGGTATTGAACTAGGGATATGCATTTGGAGACCAGGAAGCACTATCCACTGTGTTATTGACCCACTGGTCAGGTTCATGTGTTGTATTGTGAAATAAAGAGAGTAGGTATAAGGATTTATTGCATTCTGGTTTAATTTTTATTATATATGGTGAAAATCTTTTAATTGATTAGAGTGAAACTAATACTGATAATGTGATTATTCTTATTGTTATTGTTATAATAAAATTTTTTATTGAGCAATGTTTAATTGAAAATTGTTTTGAAAAGATCTTTATACATAAGTGAAAAATCTTTGGATTGGCAAAAAGTTATTGTTCTATTTACTGATATGCTTATAAAGCTTGTTGAAATATTAAATAATATATATTATTGTATATGGTTGATAATAGTTGAGATAATAAGTTTTTTTGTACTAGATGTATTATTTTTTGTTGCTTAAGAAAGTTTAATATTAATAAGGTTTTTGTGATTTTAGTTAATAATAAGGAGATGAAGGTTATATTATTCATATAGTCTGATAAATTTTCAGTTTCTATATTTGAGTTTGACTAAAACTCAAAAGCAGTTTTCCTAGATTTAACTGTAGCAACTTTTTAAGATAGATTGGGATACATCCTTACTTTTTTTATTGAATAAGTTTTTTTTTTAGGTTTGCCAATCTGCTACTGAAGTGACTTAATTGTTTGACTAATTGTAATAATACATCCAATGGATCTTTGATTACTATGATTGATGTATTTGTCTTATCTTCTTTCTTTTTTCTTGAATATTTTTTCCTGTTGCAGTTGAATTGTATAGACTCAGGAATTTGTTAAGGACAGATTTGTATCATTGTTCACCTAGATTTTTATAAGGGTTTTTGTAATAGTTTTGATTGTTCAAAGCCTTTCTATATGATGTTTTTGAAGTTTTTGAATTATTGTATCTTTGATACTTTATCATGTTTGATTTCTAAAGAAAAATATATATTTTGTTATCGCTTGATTGAGACTTTGACTGTTTTTGAATCCTATAATTGCAAATTTTTTTCTTTTTTCTGTTTTATTATTTATAGGTATATGTATAATTTTTGCTCTAGTATATTTAACTTACTTATTATTTTTGTGACTAATATGTTTTCTTGGATGCTATAAAGTCTTGCAATAAATTTATTTCTTTGTATAAGTGTTTCTTTAAAGTTTTGATATGATACAATTTTTACTATTGCTTTGCCTATTGAAATTGTCCATGTTTCTTTTAGATTTATTTTAATATTTTCAAAAATAACTATTGTTATTTTGTAGTGTTTCTAAAAATAGGTCTCTAAATTATTTAGTATATAAAATTTTGCAGGTCAATTATATCCCTTTTAAAGGGACATTATTATTTATTCATTATTTTAATAGAAATATAATTCAAAAAACATTTGAATCAAGTAATCTAAATTGCAAAAAACCTTTGTAGATAGTTTTTTTTGATCTTATATTTAAAAAAAATTTTTTTTTAATAGTAAAGAACATTTGAATTATATCCTTATCTTTAATTTAGGAACTCATCTTTAAGTGTTTCTGCTCTTTAACTTGTATATTAATTTGTATAATCTTGCTATAGCTTTTTATAACTTCTTTTATTCTATATATAGAGAAGTTACAAGGATATCTAGGATTTTAACTGTTGTTTTAAGGTCCTATATTCCAAAATTGTATGCATTTGTTTTGTCTATAATTGTTTTCTTGCTTTTTCCTTTGTGATTTGATTAAAGATTGTTTTTAATAAAAATATTATATGTCTGTTATATGGTTTTGTTATGTTTTTTGTTAGATATAAACTCCTCAAGTTTAATTATTTTGAGATTTTTAACTATAAACTTTTTGCTTTTTCTATTTAGTTCATTAATACACAGTTCTCTATTAGTTTCTTTCTTGAAATAACCAGTGAACCATCTATTTTCATTAATATATTCTATATTTATGTATTGTTAATATCTCTTTTGATAAGTTTGTTGCTTTTCCAGAGCAATTCTCATATTACATTAGATAAGGTTTTGACTTTTTTACTTGAGATATATAATTTGTTTAGCCAAGCTCTACTAATTCTTCCTTTTCTTTTTATTGTTCACTTCCTTTAACCAATCTTTATTACTTTTCCTTGTAGTTCTAGATATTTCTTTCACATAACAAGTACTAAATTAGATAAGTTAATTAGGATTTACTCAATTTGGCAATGTTAATCATATATTCAATTAAGAAGTTTTTAATTAAGAAATAGCTTTTCTTTATTAATGGTCTTTTTTACTATATTACTAGTATATTATTATTATTGCTACCATACATGTGGTTGTATTACCATAAAAGGAAATTTGATCGACAATACGATTCCGAATTAAATATGAATTCCAATTATTTACTATATGTTACTTAGTAATTCTACCATAATACGGTTTTTGAAAAATGGTTGAATTCAATTCCACCACATGTATAATTGTTACTAGCATTAGTACTTTTATTACTTTTTTTTTTCTTTTTCCTTTTTATATAACCGCAATATATCTCTCTAAGCTATTATCATATTATATATTCTCTACTAAGCTATAATAGATTATTTATAATTAATAAGCTAATTAAAGTTATGGCTAATTTAAACTTCTAAAATTATATTATAATTTTATATGTCACTATAGATTATAAATAATCTGCTAATGAAAATTAGGACATATGACATGCTAAAAAATATTTATATAGTTATGCTTCATATTATTTTTCTGCCAATTATATGTACTTTTAATTGGGATTATAAAATTTTCTATAATTAAATTTAATTGTTCTTTTTTATTATTTCTGAAAAAGATTCTAATTAATATATCAATATTATAGGATAAGGTTTTATTGTTCAAATTGTATATATTGATAAATTTAGTTAAAGTAATCAAAGTTGTCTTTTGAAGCTTTTATAAGATTGATAAAAAAGATATTTGTTATATTGTTCTATATTTATACTGTTGCAACATCATTTCTTCTTTTATTATTTGTTATTTTTTTTTTCTGAATTTTTTTTAAGATATAGGATTTTAAAGTTACTATTTTCTTTATTTTTTTTTCTATACAATCTATAAGGTCTATTTGTAACTTGAAGTAAATTGTATATAAATAGTTTCCATTAATAAAGGTTAGTCTTAATGAGATCATTCTTTGTCTTTGATAGTCTAAAGATATATGTCAGATAATTAATCTGTTTTTTCTTATTTTTATCTAATGTATTTGTTATTAAAATATCTATTATAAATGTTTTTTTTGTTATGAAGAATGGATTAATAAATTATGTAATTTTGTTTTTTGTTTAATAGTCAATAATATCTTTAATGTTATTGAATATATCTATTGACATTTCACTTTTTTGTATTTTTGTAATATCTGTTATTGTCACTTCCTATGTTTCCTTTATATTTATTATAATAATTTCTTATACAGTGAATTCTTCTTGTTAAGTATTAATTATTTCCATTTTGATTAAATATATAGATATTTGTATTGGATGGTATAACATCTCAAGTAATGGAGTTACAGGCACTTATAAATTTGAAAATTGCTCTGAATGTACTAACTATATATGTATTTATATTACTATAAAAGAAAATTTGATTGATAATACAATTCAAAATTAAATACAAATTTCAATTATTTATTATATGTAACTTAGTAATTCTATCATAATATAGTTTTTAAAAAATGATTGAATTTAATTCCACCATATACTGTATATAGTATTAACTATAAAGTTTCTATAGGTGTTTTTGATACTAAGTAATTGTTTTGAAGACTATAATCACTTGATTTAAATATTGTAAAAATAGTGAATCTGTTTGATAGGTTCTTGATAATGTTTTCATTAAGGATATCTATACACATCTTATTTTTGATTCATAGATCTTTTACATATTTGCAAATTATATTTGTCTTGCCAATTTATTTGAAATTGATATTTATTATTTTTGCAATAATTGTATAAAATATAATAGTATTAAAGAAAATTCTTAAGTTAATTTCTTTTGTTTCAATTTTATGGTAATAGCTATAAAGCATTTTGTGGAATCATACATTATTATTTACATAATAATTATCCTTGAATATAAGAAAACATTTGATTATCTCAATTTGTCTATATTGTTATATATAATTCTACTTTAGAAGAAAGATATAAACAAAGAATTAATAACAGGAAGATACTTTATATAATGGACCAATATAATATGTTAAAGTTTATAAGAGTATACTAAAATTAATATAGTTCTGAAATATATAAGGTTAAGAAAAAGAGATAATAGTGATTTGTTTTGTAAATATCAAATTATTTTATTAATAAAAAGGAAGTTCAATCTTGTAATTCCAAAAGGAATTGGAGATGTTTATATATATGTTTTTGATATATAAATAAATATATAATAGATATAGACCTACCTGGTTATAGTCCAGTGGGCTAAGGCAAGATAGGACTAATCCATGATTCATGGTTCAATTCCAGCTGGAGGACAATTCACATATCCCAAAAAGGACTTTGTGTCACTGCCCCTGTAACTCGTAATAGAGAGTGATTTGGATTGTTCTGGTGATCAGGGAGCCTTATGGGTAGACTACACCCCATAGGTCGAAAAGATAGATGATCTGATTGGTAAAACTTTTTAATCAAGTATTGCCCAGGAAATATCTCCAAAAAGGGGGAAGAAGTTTCATAGGATCTTTCCGGTAGCGGAAAGAAAGGTACAGATGGCTAAAGGAAGTGAACAATAAAAAGAAAAGGAAGAATTAGTAGAGCTTGGCTAAACAAATTATATATCTCAGATCG
>CAJVPV010002990.1:0-12008 GCA_910591835.1 Acaulospora morrowiae | reverse complement strand
TTACTTTTTATATTCTACTTTATTTTACTTTTATTTTTCTCATTATTTATATAGTTCATTTTTCACTTTAACAATATCAAAAAGCTGTAATATTAATTAACTTAATAAGCTATTCATATATTGAAAATATCTCTTGCTTATTTTAATTAATTTTTTTAACTTTTCTCTTAATAATATAAATTACTGTATTATTTTAAAATTAATATGATTTAATTAATAAAAAAAAATTAATATTTATATTTTTTCTTTAAATATAAAACTTTGATAATTCAATTAAATAAAAATAAATTAGTTTAAAATAATAATAATAATAATAATATTTTTTTTGTAAATAAATGTTTTATTCATATTGTCGCAGATCAGGGGTCTATTAGCAGTAATGGCAAAATCCTAGACTTTGCAACACTTCGACAGGGGTATCTGTTATAACAGGGGGGATTAAAGACAGAAAGAGATGTAGATTTGACAGTTTGGATGATTTGGAAGAATTTTATTGGTCAGAACAGTGTAATAAGTAGGTCGATTTTAATACTTTTTTATTAACTAATTTTTCTGCTCCTTCTTTTCTACTATATTTCCTTACATTATTTTTATACTTTTTCTTATAGCAAAAGAAAATCAAATAAATAAAAGAAATAATAGAAATAATCTTCACAGGTCTAGTCAACAAAAAACTAACCAAGATTCTCAAGGAAAACAATATTTTATCAAGGTTCAACTGTGCCGGTCTTTCTGGACAGAGTACCATGGAACTACTTGCAATTGTCAATTTAGCCCTTCAAGCTGCAAATGTTAACAACAAAGAATTTTGGTTTGCATCTCTTGACACCATTAAAGCATTTGATTCAGCTCCCATATCAGCAATAAAGAAATCACTAGAAAGAATCAAGTGTCCAGATCAAATCATCAATCTTCTTATTAATATTCTAACTGAAAGAGAGGTATTTATTAACTTACTATTTGGTTCCACTAAGCCATTCATGATTAACAATGGAGTAGAGCAAGGGAAACATTATCACCAATTACTTGGGTTATCTTCTATGACACCCTAGTCACCAAACTGTCTCAACACTGCCCAGTCCAGGGATATAAGACTCCCAATACATTAGCATACATGGATGATCTAGCCCTTATAGCAGACTTCAGACAAAAAATGAAAAATCTTCTTCAAACTGCCAATCAATTTTTTGCCATAAACAGCATTACCTGCAACAAAGACAAAACTAAAATCATAAACAATATCAAAGTCAAACAAGGTGTACAGTACATTATAGAATTTGATAATCATCAAATTCAGGTCCTTAAACCTTATGAAAGCGTCAAATACCTTGGAACACTAATTTCATCCAGAAACTTTTTTAGATGCAATAGAAAAGCATTCGTGCAAACATCATCACAAATTATTAATGAACTATCAAAACACAATTAGAAAGGAGAAATCAAACAATAAATTAGTAATTGGATTGTTTTAAGGAAATTTGAGTACTTTTTGCTTTCATCATTTCTCAACAATTCAGCACTCAGATCACTTCAAACAAAAATCAACAAGCTAGTGAAATCAGTGTACAGGATCTCCTCCAAATGCTCCAATACAATTCTGACAAGCCACAGTGGCCTCAACTTATCAGCACTTGAAGAAAGACAAAAAACTACACTTATAGGTAATTTGGTATCCAAACTTTCTATTCCATTCATCAGACAATATACAATACAGAACACCTGATCTATCCAAACAAAAGAAGCAATTTGGTTCTGTCCAATCTGTAATCTTGAAAAGTTCCAATAAGACAACTGGATTCTCTATGCAGTAAAAACAGCCAAAGACTTCAAAATTCAAATATGTTCAACCAAATGTCCTTTCTATTTCAACAATGCTGAAAACTCAATTGGTTTTCTATTCTCTTCTCTTCAATTCCAACTCAAAAAAACAACAATTAACACAGCCAACATCCTCAATATAAAATTCACCAACCAATTACTAAAATTCCAAAGCACTACCAAACTTACATGACCCCAACTCACCTCTCATACAGGCATAATTTGCCTTGGTCCAGAACTCAATTGGTTTAAAACATTCTCAAATATGCAAAACTTATATAGATCCTACAGTCCAGTTCCAAATTCCAAATCAACATTCTGGTTTCTCCACAATACTAGTACAATAGTTCAAGTCCGCAAAAGACACTGACTAGTACACAAAAAAACAGTACTTAAAGGAAAACACTTTACAACCAATTACAACAACAATTTTATCAGATGCCCAGGTTGCCCAGTTAGTTTAACCTCCTATGGTTTCTGTTGGCTAGAATTCACAAGCTCTTCTGCTTCAACACTATGGGTATTATTCAATCCATTCAACAGTCCAAAATATTATCTACTCAATATATTAGAGGAAATTTCCAACTTACCACAAGATAGCAAACATATGCTACAAGAAATCAATATCTCTAACACTCTTAGCCCCCAAACTCTATCACAAGAAATCGGCTCACAGCATCATATTCATATTCAATCACACAAGGAGAACCTAATTATAAATGATACTAAAGTTATACCCCTCAATTCATACCTATCACCAGGCAACATTCTATTTGCAATACTGGATATCACCCAGTGGAATTCATATTGCAATACTATCGAAATAAGGAGTAATATAAGAATCCTTCAACCAATCCCTAAGTACTCCAGAAGAATGGTCAAAATCAACTTCTCTGCATTAATTCAAAAAATAAATCAAAAAATACAACAAAAATCTATTCAAATTATATACACCAAACCTAAATTCAAACCAATAATATCCAAAACTATTCAATGGAGCAATCCTTCATTACACTTTCCTAAAAGTCCACTAATCAACAACTTTTGCCTCAGTAGCAGTGTCAGATGGTGCAAAAAGATCTTTGGCATTACTAGAGACTACATGATTTGCGAAAGTTTATCTGTTCTCCAAACTTTCCAATGCATACATACTCCACATGGCTTAAAAATTATCAATAAATCCAATAAAGAAATCAAGAAACTATCCAACAATAATTATAGCAACCTTATTGCATTCAAAATCAAGTTATTATTAGGAACCCTACCTATTTGTCAACAATTACATCAGTTATATTCCAGTCAATATTGGGACACTCTATGTTCAAGATGTGAACTCTGCACTGAAAATATAAAATATGTCTTCAAATGTCCTGAGACCTCCAAAGAAGCTGACCAAATCATCACGATCATTAATCAAATACTCCAACCAAACAATAACCAATCTTCAATTTCAAACATATGGCAAGTCATTGAATTGTCATGTGGCATTACAGACAAGATATTCTTAGTTTCTGATTTCTCTAACTGGGTTGAGGCAGCATCAGAAGCCCTGACCCAGCTGTATAATCTAATCTGGAAACCTTATTGCTTGACAGCCAATACCTCACCAATCACAGGAATTAAGTGGAATCCTAATAACAAATCCTCTACTTCATCTTATTTTATCAGAACTACCGACACTCACAACCCAATGGACAAAGTCTCATCTATTAACATTTTCTCTCAAGAAACTATGGTTGACCTACCTACTATAGTTACTAACTCCTTTATTTATTGTAAATATAATTACATCAAATGTATCAGAAATTTAATTTCATTGTTAACTAATTCCTTTCCCCCTAATACTGAGTAGGTAATCATAGCCACTCGATGCTACTTGGCAAGATATATTGTTTTAAATTTTCTTTTCAATATTAGTCAAGTAGTTGCTTTAGGCAAGTTAACATTTAACTTATCACAATAGCGTATGAGAGATGTTGTTTCTTTTACGATGTATACCTTGACATTTACAAATCAAATAAAGAAATGATGTTTATCTATTAAAAAAAAAAAAAAAAAAAAGAAATAATAAAAATAAAAAAAATAAAAAAATAACGAGGTTGAGAGTTGATTACTTATTTTGGCAACCTCTATAATGCGCAATTGTTATTTTCTCAATTTCTAAGCCATATCGTCGATTGTTGTTTCCCTGTAACAATATATAATAAAATATTATTATAAAAAACAATATTTATGTTAATATAATAAATTAAATATTAACTTATCTATAATAGTTATATAATAATATTGAAAAAAAAGTTTAAAATAATATATTTTTTTAAATAGTTATAAATATTTATTCAATATTAAAGAAAATAGAGGTTTATAATATTAATATTAAATTATAAATATATTTGAAATAAATATATTTTTATATTGAAAAAATTAATTAGTAATTATATAAAATAGATTGATAATAATTTTTTTTGAGAAGTATGAATAAATAAGACTTTGGTAAATAAAATAATATTTCTTTTATTTTGAAAAAATTAGTCATGTTAGATAATTTATTAAGATTTCATTTGATTTTAGTAAATAGTAAAATATTAATTATATTATAGCATGGTTTCTAAAATAGATTATATATTAGAATTACAAATTTTAATGCTATTTTAATCCAATTAATAAAGTTTAATATAAAGAAAATTTGTCTATTATATCATATAACAATTTTATAACTTGTTATATATAAGAGATTGATTTATAGTTATTGTTTAAATAAAAATTTTAATTGATAGTTTTTATAATTTAATTGACTTTCTTAAAAACTTCAGAGTATTTAAAAATATTTTAAAAATATTTGATATAAAACTGTATCTTAAATAGTATATATTTAAATAAAATTGATAAAATATTTGATAGGTAGAAAGAGTTTCTAATAATATCTTGATTTTGAATATATTAAGATATTGTATTTGTTTTTTTGATGTTTTTATTAAATTTATTAATAACTTTCAAATAATATAGAATATATAATTATTTAAAAGCTTAAAAAATAAAACGGTTTTTACAAATTATATAGTTTTTAGTAATGCTAATAATTTTTTGTATTTTTTAATACTGCTACCTAGAATGTATTATTAATTAAATATTTATTAAGAAATATAATAAAAAATTGTTTAATTAAAAAATTTTAATTGATATTAGTTTGGATTTATATTTGGTATAAATTATTTTTGTGGATTTTTATTATATATTGATTTATTTTTTGAATTATTTTATATATATATTTTTTATATTATGTTTTTTTTTTAAATGCTATAAACAAAAGATAACATACTTTGAATTTATATATAAACATAATAATAATTTACTGGTTTTAATCTTATTGAAAATTTAGAATTTAATTTTATCTAACTATTTACTACTTAAATCAAAGAACAAAAATGTAAAAAAATAAAAAATAATAATTAAATTATATAGGCTTTTTTTATTTGCCCAATTGAAAATTTGTTAAATATAATATATGGATTTTTACAATATTATAAACAAATAAATAAACTTCGAATTCTTTATATAATAATAAGAATAGTCATTAAAAGATAAAACCGGGATATTCAAATATTATATCTTAAATAATTTATACTATCCAAAATTCATAATATCTATATTTTTTGTTAAAAATATTTTAAATAATTTATAACATCCAAAATTCATAATATATGTTTTTTATAGTTAAAAATATTTATTTTAAATAATATTACAAGATTGTAATTTATCACATCAAAAATTATTACTTGAAAATAAATAATAATTAACTGCTCCTAGTAATTATTCTAGTATTCTTTATCTAATTTGTTAAAAGAATAATAATAAAGAAAAAAAACACGATTAAACAAATGGTTAAACTGATTATACATAATAAAATACTGTAACTCAATAAATAAATAAAATAATAGTACTAGAATCCCAAGTACCTACAGTAATTATGAATAAAAGAAAAGGGTCACTACATACTATATTACGGAATTCAACTCACAATTATGCACGTGTGTTACACAAGTGACGTTTGGTGCTGCAATCAATTTGTATATATTTTTGCTTTTATTATTTTTCGATTGATTCGAATGTTGAAATTATGATTTCAGATGCGAAATATTTTATACAGGCAGCCAAAGGTTAGTCGTTTATGAGTCACAATAAGTTATTTAAAGTTATTGGGTGTAATCTTTTTTATTTTATAATCTTAATAATATTAATTGCAGATGGTAATTAGGTCAAAGTTATTTTCGTCATTTGTTTCATAAATCCAAGACTTAATTGTACCATATTGCTTTTCATCTTCATAGGAGGTAATTTCAATTCAGGATATTCCGTTATCCGTATTGTACAGTAATTATGTTAATAGTTTACTTTATAGCGAGTAAGTTGAATTCAGGATATTTTCCGTTATTTTTTTCGTAAATGATATTATTGTATTAATACGTATTCGATCTCCATAATAGGAAGTAAGTTATCCAAGATATTTTCGTTATTTGTTTCGAAAATGATGTGAAATTAAGATATATTAATTGTTTGCTTTTAAGCGAGTAAGTTGAATCCAGGGTATTTTCCTTAATTATTTACAAATAGTATTAAATATAATGATATTTGATTGTATTAATTGCTTACCTTTATACAATAGGCGGTAAGTTAAAACATGATGTTTTAGTTATTTATTTTGCAAACAGGTGGTGTGAAGTTTAATTTGTTAATATTAACTTTTCTAGTAGGAAGTAAGTTGAATCCAGGGTTTATTTCACAAATTAGACTATATGTAATTCAATTATATTAATCGTTTGCCTTTATAGTGTAAGTTAAACCCATGATATTTTCGTTATTTGTTTTTAAAATAATCTGAAATGAGATATTGTATTAAAATTTGGTTTTCATAGTAAGTTAAATCGAGGTTATTTTCGTAATTTGCTTTGCAAATACGTAATACGAATAAATTTAAAATTTATTGATTGTTTACTTTTATAGGGTGTAGGTTGAATCCAAGGTATTTCGTTTTTTTTTTCTTAAACAATTTTAAATAAAATGAGATTTAATTGTACTAATCGTTTACTTTATAGGAGTAAGATGAATTCAGGATATTTTGTTTTCGTTTTTTTTTTGTAAATAAAATGAGATTTAATTGTATCGATCGTTTACTTTATAGTTAGTAGGTTAAATTCAGTATTTTTTTATAAAATTACATGAATAAGATTAATTTTGTTACTTGTTATAGGGGGTAAGTTTAATTCAGGATATTTTCATTATTTGTTTAATTTATTGTATTCATTTTTGATTGCTATAGGATGTAAGTTGAATCCAGGATATTTTTCGTTATTTGTTTCTCAAATAATATGATTTATATTTAATTTATTGATTGTTTATTTCTATAGGGAGTAAGTTAAACCTTGGATATTTTCGTTGTTTATTTCATAAGTTATACAAATTAATCTTTGCTTTTATAGGAAGTAAGTTGAATCCAGGATATCTTCGTTTTTGTTTCGCAAATCATCTGAATGAGATTTAATTTTATCAATCGTTACTTTTATAGGACGTATGTCGCATCCAAAATATTTTCGTTTTTTTTGTTTTAATTTATAAGAATGAGATTTATCGTTACTTTTATAGACGGTAGGTTAAATCCAGGCTATTTTTAGTTACTTGTTTCGTAAAATAATATTATTTATATCCCTTATTATACGAGGTAAGTTGTTAAGTTATTTGCCTAAAATTATATAAAATATGATACTATAATTTTATTAATCATTTACTTTTATAGAAGGTAGGTAAACTGGATCCATATCCAAGACATTTTTCGGCATTGTTTTGTATAATTATAAGATAATGAAATCTATTGGTATTACTAATTACCTATTTAGATCGTAGTTGAGTATTTTTGTTATTATTTCGGTAATTACATTAAATGAAAATTGACCATATTATTAATCTTACCAATAGGATGTAGGTTATTTTTTATATTTGTTTCTTTAAATAATGAAGTGAGATTGAATATATATTTACTATTATAGATCGTAAGTTGAATTACATTTTTTCATTATTTATTTGCTAAAATCATCTTTAATTTATTATTCATTTACTTTTATAGGCCGTAAGTTGAATTCAGAATACTTTTTATTTATTTGCAAATTTTATAAAATGAATTAATTCATAATCTTATTATTATAGAGGGTTAGTTGAGTTCACGATATTTTATTTTTTCATAAACATATAAAATAAGATTAATAGTATCATCCAACAACTTTTATAGTCCGTAAGTTAAATCCAGAAATTTTTGCTATTTATTTGTAATATACAGTAAGAGATTTAATTGTATTGATCGTCAAACTTTTATAGGGAGTAAGTCGATTTCCGAGTATTTTTGTTATAATTTTCTGAATATTTAATCATATTCCTTTCTTATAGTGGATTGTAAGTTGAGTTCGGGATATTTTTGTTATTTGTTTATAATTATATGAAGTTGGATAATTAATTCATTACTGTCGTAGATGGCAAGTTTAATCCAGGAGATTTTCATTGCAATTTTTCATTTACAAAAAATATTTAATTATATCCTTACTATTATAGATAGTAAGTTAAACTCAGGCTATTTCGTTATTAAGTTTGCAGATATGATGTAATAATCAATATTTATTGATTTTTAACTTTATAGTTAGTAAGTTGTTTTAGTAAATCATGAAATCCAAGATATTTTTGTTATTTTTTTTCGTAAATCATATGAAACCATATAATCAATTCTTTACTATCGTAGATGGTAAGTTAAATCCGGATATTTTCGATAATTGTTTTGTAAAATTATATGAAATGCGTTTTAATTTTATTTATATTCTTTACTATTGAGGTGGTAAGTTTAATCCAGAATGTTTTCGTTATTTGTTTTGTATAATAATATTAAACGAGATTTTTCTATTAATCTTTGACTTCTATAGCAGGTAGTTAAATCTAAGATATTTTCGTTATTTTTTTTGTAAATCATATAAAACAAGATTTGGCCAACTTATTGAGCGTAAGTATAATCCAGAATATTTCGTTACAGCATTTGGTTTGTAAAATATGATGTTTATTAATGTTCTTATCATAGTGAATAAATTGAATCTATGATTTATCGTTTTATGGTCATTAAATAATGTTTAATTTTATTAGTCATGGACTTTCGTAGCGGTAGGTTATTTATTTTGTAATACAATATGAAATTGTTTTTAGGTAAAGGTTAAATCCAGAATAATTTATATTAATTTATTAATGTAGAATATAGGTGTAGTCAGTGTTATAGGACAGCAAAGGATTATTGGTGCCAACCTTGCAATTTTTTCCATTTTCAACAAGAATTCGATACTTGGTCAAGTGGGAACAATAGTATCGACGAATTTATAAAAGAAACTCAGTTAACAGAAATCACCAAATGTAGAATTCTCGAATGGATTCCGTATTCAAAATTTAAAAATGTGAGATTTGTTGACAACGGTAACTTTAGCAAAATCTACTTTGCAGAATGGATTGACGGATATATCTGCAATTGGGATGAAAGTAAAGGTCAATGGCAAAGAAGGGGAATTACAAAGGTTGCTCTAAAGCTTCTGAATGATTCACAAAATAATATCAATGAATTTTTAAATGAGGTAACTATTTTATGCATATTCTCAATTAAATTATAATGGTTTTATACTTTTATTTATATGCAGGTAAAGAATTATCATAGCTGCACTAGTGACAATTCTCGCATCATAAGGTGCTATGGAATTACTCGACAAGAAGGAACAAATAATTTTATGATTGTTATGGAATTTATTGACCACGAGAATATCAGAAATACCATGTTCAAAGTTTGCTCGAAGTCATGGGGAGATAAGTTTAATATTTTATATCAGATAGCGATAGGCATACATCAAGTACATGAAGTTGGATTAGTTTATCGAGATTTTCATGCAGGAAATATTCTTTTATCGAGCAATGATACTCCTTATATAGCAGGTTTATGTTCGTCCAAACCAACTGCTGAATATGAAAGCGAAGGCAAAGTGCGAAAAGTGTATGGTGTACTTCCATATATTGCACCCGAAGTATTATGCGGAAAGGAATATACAAGTGCAGCTGACGTTTACGCATTTGGAGTTATTATGTCCGAAGTACTATACGATACTCCTTTTAGCGATGTTCCGCACGATGAAAACTTGGCAATTAAAATTTGCAATGGACATCGACCTAAAACTCAAAGCGACCTGCCTGAATTAGTAACAGAACTAATGAAAAAATGTTGGGATGCCGAACCACAGAACCGATTTAGTATACATGAATTGTGCAATATTTTAAATGCATGGCGGTATTACATAAAGTATCCACATTCAACTCTTGCTAGGCAACTTTATGAAAGTAATGTGGAGGAATTACGTTATTCGTTTTATACCGCAGTGCTAAAACATCCGTCCGCAATATATACTAGTCGACTCTTCAGCTTTAAAGACCTTCCAGAGCCAAGAAATTATACGGAACTCTCTGTCGATCACGATTACTTGATAGTGTAATTAAATGACAGAACAAATTATCACTAAACCTCATTAATCACTGGATTCTAAAACAATGGATTTAGAAATTCAAAGTTGCCTTCCAAAAAGCATTTTAAAATAGAAAATCATTTGATAACTTTCAGTGGAATTGGTTAAAATATAACATTATTTTTATCTTATCAAATATTTTATCTTATCATATTTTTATTTTTTAAAATTATCACAGTATCGTATACTTAATTATTATTTGAGATCACATACATTTATCTAAACTGTTCTAACATACTGTATATCACTATTCAGTAGTGTTTGAAACCGGCTAAAAAACCCTTAACCAGTAAATTAAATGTTTAAATAAGTAGTTTAAACAGTTAACTGGTTAATATTATTTTTACTAATTAAAAATTTATTTATTATGTAAGATTTATTATATAGTATATAATTAATAGTTTAAATAAATAAATACTATTTAAAATTTAAAACTATAAATTATGATATTTAATGATATACTATTAAATAAAAAATTAAAATAAATTTATTTAACTTATAACAATAGTAAACAAATTATAAAGCATATATATATATGTATATTTATAATTAATCGCATATTTAATAATTGCATTTATTATATTAAACTTTGAATCCTTGTACATAATCATTATTTCATTTGATAAATAATAATTTGTTGACTATATTAGGAGATAAACAGGATCTTTTAATATTGTAATGATTTCCTGCATTGCTAAATAATTGCTCCGAAGGAACTGAAGTAGCAGGTATATCTAAATATTTTTTAGCCAAAATAGCTAATATTGGAAAATCATTTTGTGTTCTGCCCATCATTCCCAAGGATTTGTAATATAGATTGCTTGTGGTGTCTTTCAGTTATTTAAGTATATATCTAATTCATTTTCTTCACTTGAAATTCTTGTAACGGTTGAAAAATAGTGGCAAAATTGAATTTTCCAATTTTGGTATATCATCTTTTGATTGATTTGAATTATATTTTGTCGATATTGAAATTTTTTTTAATTCAATATATTCTTTTCGCAATATATTGTATGAAATTTCTTTAAGATCATTCGATAAAAAATTTAAACCTTTAATAAAATTAAAATTAAAAAATTAATTAATTAAAATAATAAATAATATTATATATAGATTTTTAATTTTACCTTTTAGTCGAGGATCTAAAATAGTTGCCAGTAATCCAATTTCATTTGAATTTATCCAATATTGATTTAATGAATCATAAATTCGTAATTTCATCTTCTTTAAAACTTGTTCAAAATCAATTGCTTGATTATTTTTATCGTATTGCTTTTTATTATAATATTCATCATCTGAATTTGAATCAGAAGTAATTGTTTGATCTAAAAAATAAATAATTAAATTAAATTAAATTAAATGTTAATTAAAAAAATAAATATTAATTAAAAAAAATAAATTATTTTTAATATTACCATCATTGCTATCATTATTATTATTGAAAAAAAATTTTTTTAATGTTTCGATTATTGGAATTATTAATGAAATAGTTGGATATTTAATACTTGAAAAAAATGTAGTCACTGATTCATAAGGATCCTAACAATTCTCTTCGATTCTGTATTCGATTCTCAAGTTTATATTAAATTTAATAGGTGGGGTATACCC
>CAJVPV010002989.1:0-12012 GCA_910591835.1 Acaulospora morrowiae | reverse complement strand
GCTTAGCGAGTATGATGGTAATTATGTGGATGATTTTTATGATAGAATAAGGGTAAGGAGAGATGCAAGAGAACTGAATATTAATTATTATTAATAAAGCTTTCAATAATAAATCTAAATTAAAAAATATTAAATTAATTTTAGCAATAACAACAATTTCCAAAATCCTCAAAAATAATTGTGTCATAACTCAATTATTAATATGTTTTAACAGTGACTCAATTAATTGTATCAAATAATTACATTAATTGCATCAAAAATCTATGAATTTCAGCAATAGATATAATTAATAAGTTATATTTAAAATTATTTGAATAATAATTTTCAAAGATAAACTAGAAATTTTCTGACATAATTCTAAAATTTTTGTTGCATTAAAATAATTACCTATCTTCACAAACATGTTTTTGTTTTAATACTTAATATCAAGAATTTTATTAAAGTTTTTTTAAATTAATAATAATTATATCTTGTATTATTATTATAGATTTTAATAAAAATTTTAAAATCAAAGGTAGTTTAACAGAAACAAAAGAATATTTTATAAAAAAATACAAATTTCTCTTTTAGATTTTATTAAATTTTAAAAAGATAGTAATAGTATTCAAATATTATATTTTAATTATTTTAAATATTAATTTCTTATTTGAGACTAATTATATTAAATATTTTTTTTCAAATATTTTTGTATCAGAATTTATAAAATTTATCTTTGATTTTATTATAAATTAAATTTTTGCTTTACGAAATTAATACATTGTATTTTTAATTATCTATTTTTTATTATAATAAAAAATTTGTATTCATTATTTTGTTAACTATTATCTTGATATATTGAATAATTTTTTAAAAATAACATAATACATAAATATTCATACAATTAAAAAATTAATAATTCAAAATTAAACCATAATTTTATAATATCTATTTTAATATTCAATTAAAAACAAATCACCAAAAAATATTTATAAATTAGTAATAAACAATTTTTATTTATATTGATATAATTATATGTTTAAAAATCAAGTATACATTATTTAAAAATAAATAATAAAAATTATAAATAAACAAAAATTTTATTTTTTTTTTATATATGTACTTGAAATTAATTTTAAATTTTTTAAAAAAGACTTATTATAGATAGAATTTATTATATCAAATAAGTTTCCTTAATTTATTAAGGTCAATGTACATAATAAAATCAAAAACTTTTACAAGAAATTACGATTGTAAATTTATGAAAAAAAATTTGAAATACGATTTTTTATCAGTAGCAATTTTATTTATTAAATGATTTTCTAAATATTCAATATAAATTTATAAAATTTAATACACAAGTAAATTAAAACATATTAAACAAGGTTTATAATTAGATATTATTTATTAAACTATTAGTTTTAGAAATAATTTGAATATTTAAATTAGAAACAAAATCAAAAAATCGCCGCTCAAAATTTAACCATAAATATATTTATTTGTCTAGATTATACTTACTTAATACAGAAAAGCATATATGCTTAATAAAATAAAAAAATCCAATATGTGAAAACTTTTACGTTGAAAAAATTTTCGATTTTTTCGAAAAACCTCATGTATCGGATTTTCTTTTATCGAATAAACCGGGACCCGGAAAATTTTTGACGATCGTAATTACTTTATTTAATGCTTCGATCATTAACATATATAGACTATTTGTACACAGTTTCTACTATCGTGAGTTGACCGTACTGTACAGTATTATGTAATGCCATCAAAAACAATCATTAGAAGAAAGCGGAAAATTGAGATTTGGTTTTGATTCTTTATTTTTAGCCTAAAATTCTTACCCCGGATTACTATATTTCCCATCCATATAACATCTTAACGTTCTTGGTAATGTTCTGAGACGAGGTCTACTATCAGAAGTTTGAATAATGCGATGGCTGCGTGGACATATGGCTGCGTGCGACCCCTGCATTATAAAAGTTTGGTAATGGCTGAGTGAACCCGCACCATATCATTGATTCATGATGGACATAAGAAGAATGGTAGCCGCGTATACGCTGCACTCAAAAATTGCGAATAAATCGCTGACATTGTGTTACGAAATGTTAGCGCCTCCGTGGGAAAGTTCTAGTACAATGGACAGAGAAACCTGTGATTGACTAGAATAGCGAAATTTCTAGCAGAAAAATTAAGGGGCAGTCAAGAGGGGGAAAGTTAGTGAGTATCAAACCAGCTAAAGTCTTAAACAACTTACCTGTTTAAGTACATAATGTGGAAAATATTTCGGGTTAACGACAGAATTGCCTGTTATGAAAACACCAGATATCTTATATCTTGAGCGAGAATAAGTTTGTTTACTGATCGATCATAAACCTGTGTTATGTAATCCCTCGTGATAATAAAGCTGTAATACTGTAACCGACATGCACCATCACATTAGGTACTATTAAATACAGATTAAGCATAATGTGGTGTAGCAAGATAATCAATCACGGGCTAGAACTTGTGCAACCTAGAATAAAACCATACGCAAGGGCGCGCCAAATACCTATTATTTTTTATTTTCCCTACTCTTCAGCATACCGTGTCGGAAAAAGCGATTTTACCTGTAACAATAGAATGCGTTTAATGATAGTAATTTCTAGAATATAGAATTTTAGAATTAATAATTTCTACATTTTCTAATTCGATTATTCTTATAATGCAAATTGCAAAAATACATAAATACCTATTTTTTTTAGAAAGCAATGGAATAGCTAGCGTACCTTAATGTATCTTCCATCATGTATGTGATCAACAATCATCAAATTCAAAGACTGAACAAACATATTTATATATTGACCTAGCGTTAAATAACCGCTTGTAATAAAAAAAACATGCAGTATTTAAAACAGCCGAATCGACAAAGAAAGCCACGGGAATATGTGTCTGAACGGAGAGATTGCTTGCTCACTTTATCACATAGCCTTTCTCAAAATTCCTAATGCGTCGTGCCGCACCTAAAAACTATACAGTACATTATGGGTAATCAATCACAACAGTTCCTAACCTCAAAAACTTGTAATCGAGAGTTGGCATCGGAAGTAGGAACATCGTAACGTGGAATAGAGTAACCTTAGAATACGAGAAGAGAATAAGATTTGATGAGTCGAAAAACGCAGTTTTCGGGCAAAATAACACGGCAGCAGAAGAAGCACAAAAAAAACGTCACCTTCCAAAACGCCTACCTTTTATTTGACTCTGCATATAATTTACCCTAAAGATTATATTCCAATTTTCTATTGATGTAACAAGGATGACGAATCCTCGCGGTAATAACTTCAAAGAATATATAGTATAAGCAAATAAACATATTTATTTTTATTAAAAAAGTCGGGCGTTACTGGATGACTGTCGTTCTTCAACTGAGACATTCTAACTACCCCTTGAAAGGTTTTTTTAGAATAACCAATTACAGAGAACATTGACCATAACGGTTAATATGGCGTATGTGTTATTACATATTTGCTTCAACCTTAATATTAAGTATAATTGCAATGTGTACATGTACAATAAATAGCGTAAAAGAAAAAACTTTAACGTATGTTTGAAACCAAACTTATTTAATTATTAGTAGACAGTAGAGGAGCATCAATATAATAAAAAATATTGGATTTACTTGCTCATATCCTAAAGGCTTTGTCTCTAATATAACATAAACAAAATCACGATGTCGAAACTTTTGAATAACGTAACACTAATCCTATCTGTTCTTATCAAAATGTATTTTCTTTCATTCTTTCCCATTTTATGAGTGTGTATTTTCAGCTATATCGTAACGGATGCCTTTAAGCAATCACTGATTATTTTACGCTAATAATCTCGGTCAACATTAACTTTTAACTTAAATAATTCTGGTACTTTTCCTCGTAAAAGGCACGCTTTAGTAAATACCATATGATCCAAAAATGGAAACCACAATAAATTTTTAAAAAAAAAAATTTTTTTTTCACTTTGCAAGCAACATACAGAAAGGGTGTACAACAAATCCTTTGTGCTACATTCCCGCTTATGTTACACAAAACCGATGCTTACCATAAATAAATAATATAAATACAGTAATTGTTAAAGAAAGAACAAAAAATATTATTGTACCATGTAAAATTGGAAAAGTTTCTATGCAGAATTCAGAGCCCACAAAAAACGTTGCCTAGATAATTAAAAACGATCGTATTTTCCTTTCTAATTTAATCCTGTCATAGCTTTCTACAGGCTAATGTAATGTACAGTATTGACTTTGACTCGTTAAGGTGATTTTGCGCTTGCTTAAAGTTTTGTAGCACAAACCACCAGACTCACTGATTTCTTTGCTTCCTAATTCAAACTAATTTTTTTTTATTTGGATATAAATTCCAAGTTTTACAGTATAAACCAATTAAGTTGGTGCCAATGAATTTCTTTTCGGGTTTTATGAATGCATATATGATATATGCCATATGCGAACGCGATACGTTCCAATTATTCTGAGAAAGCAGATCGAACATACAGTATCCGAATATTATTTATAGTAGATGTCGCAAAAAGATATTATCAATTACATTAGTTTAGAACGCACAATCTCTGTGCTAAATCTTTTTTTTCTGACACATAAGGTTTCCGATGCAAGTATACTATTTATTATTATTAATCATATAAACATTGCCTGCTGTAAAAAATGCACAGACAGTCACTATACTGTTTTATTTGTACCTTCTGACTCGGAAACCGATAATACTGAATTAACACTGAGCATTTTCATTTTTCCTATAAGCTTTCAATATCACGAGTAAATGTTCATGCAAAATTTCCAAAAAAATACAATGCGTTTCACCATATTTATTAGTTTCTTGTCTATTTTTCTTCCTTTCTGAACAATGCAAAAAAATGCAACGAGTAATCAAATTACACGTTTAAATAATAAATATAAAAATTATACTCGAGCTAATGAGAAAAGGATCCAGAATAAATATTTTGAGAAGTGTGAACGTACTGTATTGGCCTGGAAAAATTATCTAAATAGGGAACTTGATATAAAAATTTTTGTGGGACTGAAATTATTATAATTAAATTCCTTGGAGTTTATAATAAAATATATTGTATGACTGTCAATCAGAATTTTGTGGACTGACTGTATGGATGAAGAGAATGTGAACTCCGCCCATGTTGCAGAAAGATCTTAAACAATAATTTAACGAAAATATAAAATTTGCTTTATGCGAAGCAAATTATATAAACTGTACAGCTGCAAATCTTTGTATTATTTCGTTTTACTTTGCTAGGAATAATTGGATATTTACTTGAAGGACTGATGGCCATCGAATGCTACTCTCCAACTGCAGCCTATATAGTTCTATTAAGAGAATAACGACTAGAGTAAATACCACCAAGACTATTGTTTCATAGTAATATTAATCAAAATCCGGACATCATATTTGCAGGGGCGTTAACTTTTATTGAATGGAATTGTTCGGTTTAACTTTTGTCTTTATATTATTCACATCAAAAAACGCAGAATAAGGTAGCATCATATGTCTTTATTAATAAGCAACTTTGTTAATAACATTTGCACATTCTAAAGTTACATATTTTAACTTTTTAAAATATTAATGTCGAAATCTAATTTTATTTCTTATGATATTGGTTAATTATCAGCAGCATTCGCCTCGAGGAAACTGGGTTTCTTTCTTCCTTACATTGTACGTATGAAGCCTCATATTAAAAATACTGTATAATCATAATCACAATCAATGATCCTAGCTTTCTTAATATTCTATGAGTTGTATAAATAATGTAAGGGACAACAAATATTGGTGAATAAAAATATTTCCAAAAATAAGATGCCAGGTGAAAAAGTCAAGGTAACTTATATATGCATACAAATAACTTTCCAAATAAATGAGAAATTTACTCGTTTTTCCACCAACCAATGTCTCCTTTAAAAAGCACGTCAATAAAGTTCGGTGTATCCAATGTATGGGTAGAATTGAGTAAGAATACGTTGTTTCCTTGGATTAAACCAGATTGAAAAATTGAAAGAGAGGCTGTTGTTTGCGCAGGAGCTTGTTGATAAGTCAAAATAGCTGCTGTATCGATAGCTTGTTGAGTAGAAGTCGTCGCTAATGATGCAAAAACTTGACTGGAAGTGGAAGGAGGAACCCCTGTCGGTGCAAGAACACGTTGGGAGGTTGATGAAAGAGTCAAAGTTGATACAAAATCTTGTCGAGTGGTTGAAGACGTTGCTGTTGGCACAGCCAAAGCAGATAATTGCTGAGGGGTCAAAGAATGAATCGCTGTCGGAGCAAAAACTTGCTGGGAATTTGAAGGAAGGGTTGTGACTTGCCGGGAAGTTAAGGTTAAAATAGCAGCTGGAGCTGCAAGATCTTGTGGCGAAGTTAAACAATTCGATACTGAGGTAAGAATTTGTTCAGGAATTAAAGAAGTGATTAATTCTGGAGAGAAGGATTCTAAATTGTCCCGTGGAGGTGGACTTGGGAGCTGTTTATAATTAGACATTTGAGAAACAAAAATTTGCAAAAAAATTTTTAGATATGAGTAAGCAATCTAACTAATGGTAACCTGTTGTAAGTTTATCGCAAATGAGTCCAATTTATAGCATTTTTTTCGTACTTGTTAGAATAGTAGAATGATGGTTCTTGCGTAAAATTTTTATTATAATATTATTTATACAATAAATGAATAGAAGTAAACTCTGTTCACATTTAACCATTCATGATTTACACAAAGAATAACATTAGTAAATGATATAAGCTATATCAGAGTACTTTATAAACAATCACATCGTTTTTCTCGCTAAAATGTATACTTTATTGGATAATATTCTGCAAATTGTGAGCGGTCCGACTCTTTGAACAACCAAATGAAGGTTTATCTCAAGACACAAATTAAAATAATTTTTTGTATTATTCCCGAATTTCAAAGTTATTATTTTTTCTTTCTTTTTTTGTTCTCCAATAAAAAAATAAGTTTCTGATTACGTGTATAAAACGAATTCACAATCCGGGTGTCACAATATATCTTCAGTAAAATCAACTCAAATTGTAGAAGTCTTATCAAGACATCAATGCTATTATTGTCAGACAAATAGTACTCACGTACAAACATTACCATATTATTTATCTACAATGATTGTAAACTGGCAATGGCTAATACACTTCTTAATAATCCGACTTTGCGGTGCACGGAGTTTCCGGTATAAACTGTTTACTGAACACGTATATTTACATATTATAGGGCTTAATTCGTATCGCCTGTGATTTAACGAACGCCTGATACTATTAAATATTATAACCTTATTTATTATGTTACCTCTTTTATTGTACATACTGCAGTGTAGTAAATCTCGATAACCTTAGCGACAGGATACACCACCAAGGGTCTGATCATTTACGCATAACCTGACCATCTTTTTACCATATGACAGTAATACAGGTTAAAAACAGAAGTTTGTGTGTCATTATGAAATTGAATGGATTTATTTTAGGCTCCTCAAAAAATCATCAAATTTTATAGCTTCGTTTTATATTTAGAATATTTGCTGTGTATTTCACATTATATTATTTATATACAACATTAATTTTTTTATTATTTTGTTTCATAAATAGTTTTTTCTTCTATTTATTACTTATTTTTATAAATTTTCTTGTAAATTAATTAGAGTATATGCATAGAATTTTTTGATAAAATATTGTATGTATTATTGCTTATTTAAATAATAACAATAATAAACTTAAATATATATAGTATATAATAATATTTGAATAAATAAAATTCACTGACTTGTGAATTTATAATACAGTGGTCAGTGCACTCAGATTTAGATTACAAGATACCAGTTCAACTTCATGTAAAGGTAGTTGAATGGAATTAATATGGTATCTGGCACTGTAACCTGTTAAGTATTGTTTTTCATAAGAAATCAATTTATATGTTAATCCAATAGACATTAATATTGTAATCTCTAGAAAGATATAGTGATATAACAATAATTCAATTAATATTATAATAATTATTAAATAAAAGACTTCTCACATTTGAATATACAGTTTAGATTGTATTTCAACTTAATCGATACTAATTGATAGTTTTCTTTTCTGCAATCATCTCTAATCTAATTAAGTAAAGAAAATTCAAAGATATCTCAAATTATTTTAATATATTTTATTTTTATATAAGCTAAATCAGTAATTTAAAGAATTTAAAACTAGTAATAAGATTTTTACTCTCTAGATAGACTTTTTTGGAAAAATATGATTCACTTTAAAAATATACATTACATTATAGAATATAAATAATAGATAGATTAGTATTTAACTATAGTTATTATATTGCAAAAGATCTTTGATATATTAAAATATAATATCCCAAATATATCAATAAAAATTTGCATTTACTATTTTATTCAAAAAATTATTATTTAACTATTGTAAAAGAAAATAATATAAAAATATATCATAATTTTAACTATAACTATATTATAAAACCTATATTATATTTAGATATTAGATGTTTTGAAATATATTTAATTTATTCTAATAATTTTATTTTCAAACAATTATTAAATGTATATATAATGTGGCTTAATATTAAATAATTTATCCTTATAATTAAAAAACCTTTTCTTTTTAATTAACTTTCTACTAATTTAGATTTAAATTTTATTGAAAATATTTGATCTATTGTTTAAATAAAAATATTTTTTTTATTAGATAAAAACACTATATACAATGTGTAATTTATTTAATTTATTTATATCTAAATACATATATATTCAAACTTTTATTACTTTAAGTACTAAATTAATCTCACAACTTTATTTATAAACTTACTTATTATATTGATTTATTCATAGTGAATATAAATTTACATCTAGAAAAAAAATTTATTATTGTTTAAATCATCTAATCTAATTTAAATTTTGTCTCACTTGTATCTATTATAAAATAATACAATTATTATCTTTTAAAATAGTTGAAACACTTAGATATTTTAATACTTTTTGTCTAAAATCTCATAAAAAGTGTTATTCTTTGTTATTATTCATAACTTCAAATGATTTCATGTATATATTTAAGAAATTCGTTTCTTTTAAACAAGCAACATATAAAAATATCTTTATATTAGAGTATTTTTTATATAACAAAATCAGTTATTACCAGTTTGGATTTGAGTTTATAGTCTTATTATTAGAGTTAAACTAGAAGCCATTTCTAAACAACTTTTCCTGCTTTGATTTGTTTTTAACCTGCAATTACCAAAAATATTAAAAATTTCATTTTTATACAATTTAATTGAATTTGATTATAATTAAAAATTATTAAATATAAGTTAGTCAAATTCAAAAAAAAGATTGTAGAAAAAGAAAATTTGACTGACAGTATCAATTGCATAAAGTCTTGCTTTGCTGAAAGCCCAGACTGCTAACTAATATATTAAAAATATATAGTTATAAGCAACTCTATTTTGAATACCTAACAATATTATTATTTCATCAATCATTTAAGAAAAATAATTATAAAACTGTCTTCTTATCTTATTTAGCTTTCGAATTTACAAAATAAAAAAATCAATGAACAGCTTACCTCATCAAAAATTGATATAAGTTAATTATACCATATTAATATCTGATCACTAATATGAATAAAATTGCTGACTTTCAATTGCATTCTTTTTGGCAATATACTGTAATTATATAAGTTCAGACCATAATTTAAAACCTAAACATTATATTTCTTCTTAATTATTAATTCTTATAAAGCACATATATATAATTTATAATTTAACTAATAGCTAGCAATTGTTTATTCTTTTTTGTTCTCTATTCGGATTTTCAGAGATTTGCATATGTCAATTTTTATTTTGAATATGCTTGGATTAATTTATTTTATAATATTTGTTAACAAAGTTTAATAAAAATCTTGTATTTAATACTTATTAAAAAAAGAAATTATTGAATATAATATATGCAAGATCTCTAGTAAATTTATATATAAAAAATAATATACTTTTTGTCTTCTATAAATAGAGTAAGTATTAAAACAGAAATATATATTTAAAAATCTGGAAACACTATTTATTATGCTATTGATCTATAGATAGGGTTCCAAAAAAGTACTGAACTGGTATCAAACTGGTATTAAAATAGTACCGATCTATAGTAAATTTAATATATGGATTGTGACCTACTCATATGTTTTTATAATAAATTTAAGTATTGAACTGGTATTAAAGTCAAAGTGATATCATTAGGAGCTCTAAACTCATCTTATTTTTTTTTATTTTGTTTTTAATTAACGTTTCATTTATCAAAATATTTTCATTATTCAAATCAAAAACTGTTTGATATATTGCAATAGCAAATACCACTTATTTCTCAGATGCATCTTTCTTTGGCCAGACTTTTTCGAAAATACAGGCTATTATGCTTTGTCTCTATTTTTGGACATTTGTGAAGGTTTTCAAAACATTCAATAGTTTTCCGAGATTGTTTTCAAATCAAAATTTTGATAGTAATTGCATTTGTATTTATTGTATCCAAAAACTTTTTACCAAAAATCAAAAACATGACATCATAAATTTTTGAAACTATAATCCCACAAAGCAATTGATGCTGTTTCACAAGCTTTTAAAGCAATAAGATATTTAATAACTGAAGAACTAAAGTTATTAATATTTATAAGAATTACCACTTGATAAATATGTTTTTCATAATATGTTTTCTAGCATTTTCTTGTAAGGCCTTTGTAAAACTCTAAATGTTCTTACTAAAAAAATTTCTTGATTGTTTGACAAAAATTTTTATAGTTTGGATATATTTTTTCAAAAATACTTGTTTTGCAATACTCTTAACCATGCACTATTTAAATAAAATATAAGTTTTCAAAAACCTTTGAAAAAATTCAAAATAAACCTTATCTTGATAAAATCATGTTTGATAATTAAATATTGACTTGCATGAATTTTATTTTCTAGGTGGGTAACCTTATTTTTTATAATTTTTTGCTATTTTAACAATTGGTCAATTTTTTTATAAAGGCCTTCGTAGGACTCCATAATTCTTTCAATAGCTTTATTAGGGACTAAATATATAAGTTTAGTATTTATTTTAAATTATTACAAATTTTTAAATATACCTGAAGTTTCTTTAGATGTTCTCTATGCTGGTATATCAAAAGAAGATTCGAAAAAATGTTCAGGAAATTTTAATCACTTCTGAGGTACTTTTGTTTTCATTTCAATAGGAGTCAAGGGTCTTTGTTCAGTAGCTGGCCCTTAAGTTCCCTGAATACTCTTTGACTTTTTAAAGGACTTTGAAATACTTTCTTGATTTTTTTCTTTTCTCTTTTTAACAGAATCAGAAATAAGTTTTTGAAACATTTTATGTGTTTTTTGTTTGACATTAAAGAAAAAGTAAGAACTTTAGAGATCTTATATAATACAAATTCCAAGAAATTATATTATATTATAATTGCAAACTTTTCTTCATTACTTTTTGAAAATTATTTTATAAATATAAATCATTAAGTCATTATATGAAAATGAAATTATTTTAGTTCTATAGGTCTGTAGCATAGTGATAATGCTCCATAGGTCACCAGGGGAAGGTCTAGGGTTCAAACAGACCTGGTTACAAAAATTTACCACCTTCATTATTGGTTAACCGGCTTTCAATTCATGTCATACCCAATCAGCCGAAAATCACATCCAAATTCAGTTAGGTTGCATGAAGATGGGACCTCTGGTCTTTCCAACGATCACGGGCTGAAAACAGGTCGAAGCACGGAAGGTTGCACGAGGAAAGGCTTCTGGTCTAACTCCGATAAAAAGCCCACAAACTTTAACCCAAACTGGCGACGGCAGACTCCGTCACACAATCCAAAAAAGAGATTAATTCTAAGTCGCTCTATCCCAATCTGGAGCTTGTAGATCTTCACTAGATACACTTGGCTTGACGATTTTTACCTAGATTCTCACCACCTGTGACTGATACCT
>CAJVPV010002988.1:0-12012 GCA_910591835.1 Acaulospora morrowiae | reverse complement strand
TAATTATTAATTATATATTAATAAAATCTTTAGATTTTCAGTTTTATTTTAATATATTTTTTATTAATTTCTATGCATTAGTTTTTGAGTAACGAATAAATATAATTTCAAAAAGTTTTGTTAACACTGTATATTAAATTTTATATATATACTATAACTCATCATTATTTTTAATAGTGTTCTGAACTTTATACAAGTTTATATGAGTTTGTTCAATTCTAATTTTAAAAACCATAATTGAAACCAACTCTTTTAAATCTTCTATTTCAATCTCAATAATAACAAAATTATTAGAATAGAATTTATAAGAAATTTTCACATCTTCAACCTAACAAACTTTCCTAATCAATTTCTTATTGTAAAAGAAGAAAAAATATTAAAGATATTATGAAAACTAACTTTACAGATAATATCTACAATCTCAATTTTACAATAGAAATTAACAAAAAGAAAATTAAGAAAAATTTTTTCAAATTCTAATTTTTTTCTTAATACAAAGACCTACCATAAATTTAGGAACACTTTTTTTTTAAAAATAATATAAACTTTAATAAATTAATAAATTTTAAAAATTTAAATATAATTTTAATTTATTATAAAATATGTCATATTTAAATTTCATATAATTTGACTCATTCATTTAAAATTTATTATGATATCAATTCTGATCTAATATTTTTTATAAAACTGAAGATATTTAATTCTTTTTTTTTAAAAAAAAAAACATTTAATATTTTGTAGGCCCCCTTTGGCTGTAATATAAGCAGTGATATGATTCAGCATACTAATAATTAAGTGTCGGCATAACTCGGGTGGTATTTCATATCATATTTGCTAAATAAGATTATTGAGTTTGTCAAAATTATTCAGTTTTGCCTTACAACAGATGAAATTCTTGATCTCATGCCAAAGATTTTCTATAGGGCTTAGATCTGGGCTCTGAGAAGGCCAATTCATCACCCTAATATTATTGTCTTCAAAAAATTGCTTAGTAATCTTGGCAGTGTATGGTTTCACATTGTCCTGTTGAAATAACAGATGACTACAATCTGTGTTTTCCAGAAATTTGTTTATAGTGAGTAAAGTATACTTACAAAGAATTTTAACGTATGAAGCGCCAGTAACAGAAGAGCTTAATGGAATAAGGGGTCCAAATCCATATCACAAAAAACAACCCCAATACATACAACCAGGACTATTACTAATGGTACTTCTTAGACATTCAAGATCTCATTCCTCATGTGATTCATGTCATACTTGACAAGTTGACTTTTGGAAAAGACGAAAGGTACACTCATTGGACCACAAACCGCGCTGGAAGTATTGAACGTCCAGTGCTCATAAGTATGACATCAGGCAAGTCTTTTTTCTATATTTTTGAGGTGATTAATGGCTTGGAGCATGCAACGCAAGACTTTAAGTCTTCTTCGTGTAATGCATGACAAATAATGCTCCTTGAAACATAGATTTTTTTTTAATAGTAAAAATATTAGTGACTTGAGTAAAGTTTAGATGACGATTTCCATTAGTTACAAGTTTCTTGAGGTTAGACCGATCAGTAGAGGTAAGTAATTTCAGACACCCAGAACATTTTATCTGCGAATCCACAGATCCCGTTTCATGAAACTTTTTAATAACGTTATCTACAGTGGTTTTTCTACAATTTATAAGATCGGCAATATGACAATACGAATCCTTTTTAAGGTAACCATAAATAATGGTACCTCTTTGGTCAGCTGTTAGCTCCTTATTTATATCCATTGTTGATTGGTTTAGAACGAAAAAGTGTGACTCACTGATTGGTTTGAGACAAAAAGTATGATCCATAGTTTTCATCAATTCTAAAAATTCGTGTTATTTATATAGCTATTTTAAATATTATGTAATGTTTATACAGATCACATGTTATTTTGACAAAAATTTAATTATGTTTTTAAAAAAAATAAAAAACTTTTATATATTGTATATTTTGTCCTTAAATTTATGGTAGGTCTCTATATAAAAATTATTTTTTTCAATTTTCAGTATATTTGTAACATTGTAGAAAAATAGAAAAAATCCAACTAAATATTGAATTTTACAAATACTTTTAAAATTTTTTTTTTATTTTCTATAGAATAGTAAAAAACTCTATCTAGCTTATCTCTAAAAATAATCTTTTACTTATTACTTCTCCTGTTTCTCAAAAAAAGAATATTGATTAAACAACTAGAATATATATATATGCAAACTTCTATTTATTACCTCAACTCTTAATTAAATTGGTAATTCTACAGAAACCAGTATAATAGCTGATATACTAATAAAACTATTTGATCAGAATCTTGTCAAATCTAAACAAACCAACTAAACAAATATTATTTTAACTTTTTCTTTTGATAATCACATAATAACATTTAATTTTAACATGGAAATTAATAAGATTCTTTCTACAAATCAATCAAACTTAATAATAATTAATAATATTGCTAATTTTGATGAACTAGCCAAAACTCTCATCCAATATAAAATTATACTATAAGCTTGGTTATCCTCATTTGAACAACAAGTTTAAACAAAACTCAAAAAAATAAAAAATATCAAACAATATAAAATACTTAGAACTAATATTGAAAAACTAGTAAATAATCTTTTCTAAGTATCAAATAATATACAAGTTATTATTCAAACTATTTATACTATTACAAAACTTCTCAAAAATTTATCTTATCACTTAAAAGCAATAATAAACAAAAACAGTTTCAAAAATTATATATTTTTTAGCTTTTTAATTTAAAAAGAATATCTTATACCAGCCTATCAAAAAAAATTTATTAAAATCAAAAAAAACTTTCAAAACAAATATAAAAAAAACAATCTATATTTTATCAACTTCAAAATTAGAAAAAAAATTCATACTATAATTTGTATTATTTTATTAATTATATACATATATATTAATGATATCAAAACCATATATAGAGAACTCTCTCTAAATGCACACCCTCTTTAAATGCACTATTAAGCTTAGTCCCAAGTTGGACAATATTATTAAATGCATACCTCTAATTTTTGCATGTGCAAAAAAATTTTAAATTTATTATACTAAAATTTTCTCTATAAATATATATCATATAATTATTATGTAATATTATATTAAAAAAAAATTTAATATGTACACAATATTGATTATTATAATTAACATGTCTAAAATATCTTTGTCAGATTATCAAAAATATAAATTTTGACTTTATGCTTATAATAATGAAAAAACTAGATCATAATATGTAAAATGGATTAAACAAAAATGGAAAGTTGAAGTTAATGAATCAACAATTACTAGACTTCTTCAAACAAAAGACAAAAGACTTTCTATTGAACTTATAAATTTATAAGCAAAAAGACATAGATCAGTTACTATTTCAAAACTTGAACTTGCTCTTAAAGAATTTATATTGGTTTATTAAGATAAAATAATTTTAAGTAATGCTTTAATTATTGAAAAAGCAAAGTTATTAGCAAATAAATTAGATATTTCTAAAAAAACATTAAAGTTTTCTAATAGATGGTTACATAAATTCAAGAAGTGCAATGAAATTTATCAACAAAAACTTTATGGAGAAGCTGCATCTGTTGATCAAAATATCATAATAGAAACTTTACCATTGTTATAAAACAAATGTAGTAATTATTCTCTCAATAGAATTTATAATATGGATGAAACTGGTCTTTTTTATAGGTAAATATATGCATGTATTTTTTTTTATAGTTTATTTATTTATTTAATGCTATTATTACAGATTGGAATATACATATTGCTGAAATTTATAGATCCTTGATGCAATTAATTGAGTCACTATTAAAACATATAAATAATTGAGCCATGACGCAATTGATGCAATTATTTGACACAATTAATTGAGTCACTATTAAAACATATAAATAATTGAGCCATGACACAATTATTTTTGAGGATTTTGGGAATTGAGTCAACAGCAAAATAATTTACACCACATGTATAGATTGGAACCAGATCAAACATTAGTATCTCAATGTCTTGCAGGACAAAAAAAATAAGAAACACTTATCTATTGCATTGTGTGCAAATACTGATGAATCATACAAATTGAATTCTTTTATTATCACAAAATTTGCCAATTCCTGCTGCTTTAAAAATATAAATATTCAAAAACTTATCAATTAAATATCAAAGCAATTCTAAAGCATAAATGCTTGCCATTAATTTTCAAGAGTGGCTTCAAGAGTTTAATTATCAAATAATACAAAAACACAAAGGTCAACATGTGCTTTTATTACTTGATAATTGTTCAAGTCACAAGATCGAAGGTATAAAACTCGATTATGTTGATGTTTATTTTCTTTCTTCTAATACCATCTCAAGAATTCAACTATAGATGCTGGGATAATTATGACTTTTAAAAAACATTATCGGCATTTTCATCTTTGATAAGTTATATTTTATTATTTATTACATATGTTGTTATACATATTTTTTTATTTGTTAATTTTCTTTTCCCACTACACTTACTATCTATTTCCCTATTCTTACCCATTATTTATTACCTTTATTTATTTGCCCATTTCACTATTCTTTATTTATTTAATTTTTATTTATTCATTTGTCTATTCCTACATTTGTTTATTTTTCTTTAATTTCTTCGTTTGTTTCTTTTACTTTTAAATTTACCATTCATTTTTCCCTCCTTATACATTCCTATTTTACCTTCTCCATTCACCTTCCTTACTATTTTCATGCCATTCACCTTCCTTACTATTCTCATGCCATTTATCTTTCTTACTTATATCCTGTTATTCGTCTGTTTTTTCTTTTTTCTTTGTTCATCTCCTTATTATTATTTTGCCATTTGCCTTTCTTTCTTGCTATTTGCTTTTCTTGTTATTCGTTTTCTTTTTTTTTTGCCTTCTTTCTTCACTATTCGCTTTTCTTGTCATTTATTTTGTCTTCCTGCTTTTTCTTTCCTTGTTGGTCTTTATTACCATTTTCTTGTGGTTTTTCTTCCTTCCTTGCCATTTATTTTTCCTGTTGTTTGTTCGCTTTTTTTCCATTGGTTTTTTTTTTTTTTGTTTGTCTCCTTACTATTTTATTACCATTCGTTTTACCATTTATCTTGTCTTCCTTGCTTCTTTTTTTCTTGTTGTTTGTCTTGTCTTCCTTGTTTTATTTTTTCTTGTTAACCTTCTTCACTATTCTCTTGCTGTTTTTCTTTCTTCCTTGTCATTCGCTTCCTCCATTGTTTGTTTGTCTCTTTTTCTTATAATTTATCTCTCTTGCCATTTGTTTTTTTTTTCTTTGTTTGCCTTCTCATTATTCTTTTACCATTCACTTTCTTGTTGTTTGTCTTATCTTGCTTCTTCTTTCATTATTTATTTGTTCTATTCTTCTTTTCTTGTTGACCTTTCTTATTATTTGCTTTTTTTGCTGTTTATCTTGTTTTTTTTACTTTTTCTTTTTTTGTTGACCTCCCTCACCATTCTTTTGCTATTTTCTTTCTTTCTTGCCATTCGCTTCTCCTGTTGTTTGTTCACTTCTTTTCCTTACTATTTATCTCTCTTACCATTCATTTTCTTTTTTTTTTGTTTGCCTCCTCATTATTCTTTTACTATTCGCCTTCCTTTTTCACTATTTGGTTTTCTTGTTTGTCTTGTCTTTCTTGCTTTTTTCCTTGTTAGCTTCTTTCACCATTCTCTTGCTGTTTTTTTTTCTTCCTTGTCATTTGCTTTTCCTGTTGTTTATTCTCTTTCTTATTTCTTTGTTCGCTTCTTTTTCTTATTATTTGCCTCCCTTGCCATTTGTTTTCTATTTTTTTTGTTCACCTTCTCCTTATTCTCTTACCATTTGCCTTCCTTCTTCACTATTCGCTTTTCTTGTCATTCATTTTGTTTTCCTTGTTTCTTTTTCTATTATTCGTTTATTTTATTCTCCTTTCCTTATTAACCTTCCTCCCTTACCATATGCTTTTCTTGCCGTTTGTCTTGTCTTTTTGCTTCTTCTTTTCTTGTTGGCCTTCTTCACTATTATTTTGCAGTTTTTCTTCCTTTCTTGTCATTTGCTTCTTCTGTTGTTCATTCACTTTATTTCTTTGTTCATCTTCCTTGCTGTTTGTTTTCTTTTTTCTTTATTTATTTCCTTATTATTCTCTTATTATTCTCTTTTCTTTTTCACTATTCGTTTTTCTTTGTCATTCATTTTGTCTTCCTTGCTTCTTCTTTTCTTGTTGGTCTTTCTTACCATTCTCTTGCAGTTTTTCATTCTTCCTTGCCATTTATTTTTCTGTTGCTCGTTCACTTCTCTTCTGTTCATTTTATTTTTGTTTTGTTCACCTCCTTATTATTCTATTACTATTCGCTTTCCTTGTTATTTGTTTTGTCTTTCTTGCTTCTTTTTTCCTTGTCGTTCATTTTGTTTTCCTTATTTTTTCTTTCCTTGTTAACCTTCTTTATTATTTTCTTGCTGTTTTCCTTTCTTCTTTACTATTCGCTTTCCTTGCTATTCATTTGTCTTCTTTGCTTTCTTTTCCTTTCTTTGTATATTCTATTCTTCTTTCTTTGTTGGTCTCCCTTACCATTTTCTTGCCATTTACCTTCCTTGCCATTTGCCTCTCCATTGTTCATTCATTTTCTTTTTTCTTTGTTCATCTTCTTTACTATTCTCTTGCTATTGTTCATTCGTTTTCTTTTTTTTTTGTTCGTCTTCCTTACTATTCTCTTGCTGTTTGTCTTCCTTTTTCACTATTCGCTTTCCTTACTGTTTATTTCTCTTGCCATTTGCTTTTTCTGCTGTTTGCTTCCTTCACTTTTTATCTATTCAATTAGATAAATATTGAAGCAAGTCGAAACAGGACAGTTTATATAAGACTTAAAGATGAGTGTACTTCAAGTAATTCAATTTATTATTGAAAGTTGGAATGGAATTACCATCAAAACAATTTATAATTGCTGGCACCATACTAGGGCTCCTAACGATACCACTTTGATACTACTTCGATACCAGTTTGATACTTAAATTTACTATAAAAACATATGAGTAGGTCACAACCCATATATTAAATTTACTATAGATTGATACCATTTCGATACCAGTTTGATATCAGTTCAGTACTTTTTTGGAGCCCTACGCCATACAAAGATTTTTTCCATTAATGAAAATAATGACGATGTTAATAATTATGATGATAATAACAACGACAATAATGACAATAATGATAATGAGCTTAATGAACTTACCGAGATAATTGACACTTTCCTCTTTCTCAAGCAATAAAAATCGATGAATTTTTAACCATTCCTGATGAAAATATTACCATGAGATTTCTAACAATAATAAAGTTATTATAGAACTTGCAAATGTATTTAGAGAGGAAAAAAATGAAAATTTGGATAAAATGAATAATAGCATTGAAACAACTGTTATTAGTGCTAGTACTTCATTAAAAAATTTAGAAAATATTCGTACATTTTTACTTCAACAAGAAGAGGCAGAAAAAGAATTAAGATTAGTAAATAGTTTTGAAAAATTTGTTAGAAAAAAAAATTAGTTTAATGCAACAGACTCATGTAAATGAGTATTTTAATTAGGAATAATATTTGTATATATTGATATACATATATAAAATATAATAAAATATAATTTTTTTTGTACCTCTTTAAATGCATACTTATGGTTAGTCCCAAGGAGTGTGTATTTAAGGAGGGTTCTCTGTATATAGTTCCAAGATTTAATAAAACAAATGAATATTTAGTAAATATTTATATATTTAAATTTTAATCTACAGAATTAAATAATATTAAATAATATTAAAATTAATTAGTATTTATTGTTATAAATTAAAATCTATTTATCTAATAAAATATGATTTATATTAATATTAATATAAATCGATTATATTATTTTTAATATTAGTCATATGGTTTCTGTAAGCAAGCTAGCATTAAACTCACTGTATTTACAAATAAAAGATGTTGTTTCTTTCACAATATATACCTTTAATATACAAATTAAATAAAGAAATGATGTTTACCTACTAAATATATATATATATATAAATCGATTATAAACAATTTTTTATTTTTGATATTAATTGATAGAAAGCATTATTATCAATATATATTGATTAATTATAATTGATTATTAACAATTATAAATTGACTATTGATAAATAACTCTTTAAAAATTTTTTTAATATTGATAACAATAAATGACTGAAATAAATAATGTTAGTTTCTATAATAATATTTTATATAATCTTTTCTTAATAAATAATCAAAAAATATAATTGAAACAATAGAATAGATATATTTAAACTAGTGATAAAATTTTTTTTCTTTTTGTATAAGATAAATCTATTTATTTGATGTAAACTGATTAATTAAAGTAATTAGATTAATCTATAAAAAAATCAGTATAACTATAAATAGTAATTATTATTATTATTATTAAATATTAGCTGGACCTTGCTTAACAGATATTTATTTATTTATTTTTTACTTCAAATCAGACTGCAAGCCTATTAGTTTATTAATTCTATTTGTAAGAAAATAATTATACATTTGTATTAAAAATACTATAATAATGCTAAACTATTGTATTGCTATGCAGCACACCTGTAATAAACTTAAAGTCTCTAAATATAATAATGGGAAATACAAAATATTGCTTAATTTTATTTTGGCACTTCCATCAATTTAAAATATTACAACCAGTCCTTATTCAAGACTGCCACTCCTATATTATTGCTGTAGTTTTATGGTGATAAAAATTTTTTATTTTTTAAAAAAAAAAAAGAAAAAAAAAAGAATATTTGAAAAGTTTGTTTTGATAAATAAAAACTTATCAATATCAATTTCAGTTCATTGGGATAAATCCTTTACCACCATCTACAGCTGGACAAATTATTTAATTTTTATTATTTCATTACTAACCAAGAATGTTCAAAGTACTTATAGCAATATTTACAGTAGAAATTATTGTTTATAAAGTCTTATAATCTTAAATGCTTGATGCCTTTTTAAAATAATCATAAATAGAAAAAGCTTCTTACTGAATTAGAATAAGACTTTTTTTAATCTTAAAGAAAAAGAAACCAGTCCAAGAAAGAAGAAGAAAAACATTAAACCACTTCTATTTAAGAAAATATCACAACATCTTGCTCTTTTGCTTTCTTTAATTACATTATTATTGTTGTGTTATATAACAAAAATTATATAAAAAATATGTATCTTGTTTACTTTTTTACTACATTTTAATCAGTCAATTCAAAATCTTAATCAATTATCAATTGGAGATTCTGATGTAACAAAAAATTCAAGATCAAACTGAGATAGGCAAAATTCTTCAAAAATTTCTGAAAATTTGTTAACATACTTGAAAAGACTACTGCAAATATTTGATTGGTAAAGAGAATCATATATCCGCCTTTATAGACCAGAATACTAACATATCCACCTGTCTTTAGCAAAGGTGTTTACTTATAATGAACCCAAGATTCTTATAGAGCTTGAGAAATATATTTACTAGTAGACTTTTTTAAAATTTCAGATTTTAAAAGAGAATAGAGGATGATATTTTTTGATAGGTTTTTTTTTTCCAGTAAGGTATTTTTACCATAGATCAAATAGATAAGTTTTTTAATATTCTATTATTGAAATATCCAAAAAGTTTTGAAAAAAAAAAGATAAACAAATAAGAGAGACTTTTGCCTTCAAAAATATATATTGTTAAAGAGAATATTTAGATTTTATTATTGAAAAATAAAAAAAAAATTTCAAAAATATCTGTTTTTTGGATTGACAAAGGAATCGCAAAAAGAGTTTTTTTTTGAAGAAACAGGCAGTCCCTACATACTATTTTTATTATAAATTGTAGACTTTCAAGTACAAGATTTATAAACTTTATAGTGTAGTATACATCTCTCTTTGCTAGAAAGAGTTTAATGCAAGGCTTACAATTGTGACCTATTCGCCTGAGCTTCTTAGCACCACTTAAAAATATAGAAAAGAGAAATCCAAAACCTATATTATGCCTTGACTGGCATCTAGCTACCTAGAGAATTTGGTTATTTAACTATATAAAGTCTCTGCAGCCACTATATACAGGTTGGCCTCCAAGTCATAGTTAGGATTGGTACACTTGTTTTCCAACTGTGGCTTGATGTACAACAAATAGGGTAAAAGTTGGTTCCAAGCTATATTAACACCAAATACACCAAAATAAAGCAGATCTTTCACTATTTGCACTTAGCATTGACCCTCCATTTGAACCTATCGCTAGAACTAAAGGTTGGAGGGTGACAATTGTCTTTAATACCAATGCAACTCTTTGATAACATTAATCTTTCACCATTTTTACCTAGTATAGATCTCCTATTTTGAAACCCATCACTAGGACTGTAGGCTGAGAGGTGGCAATTAATCTTGCTGTCAGAGTAGCTTTGGAGGGTATATCTTGATTTTAAAATAAGATGGAACCAGAGAGTGTAAAGAATAGGTTGGACATAAAGAGATGGTTTGTTAAAAAAGGTGTTTGACATATAGTAGAGTTAGATTTTCTTAAAGGTATTGATATCTAATCTTGTACAATGAGCCTATATTGTTAAAGGAGTAAGTGAGAAACTTTTATTGTCATTACCAGTTCATGTTGCAAAGGTAATTAGAATCCCTGGTCTTCATGTATTATCCTACTGACTTTTCTAATCACCAGCATAACACCTGCATACTAACCTAGCTTATTGTTAGTTGCATTGGCATTGGCTGCCATTATGCTCTGGATACTGTGGATGCAACTCCTTGGATACTTTTAGATAATAATAGTTGTACACCAGTTTCTTAGATGTATCTAGTCTAATCATCAACAAGTAAACAATACCAGATTTGGTAATGATGACTATATCGATCTTTTGAAGGAGGTAAACCATCTGTCCTTTTTCTGTAAGGCCATGAAAGAGAGAAAAATTCTGAAGTCCACATCTTGAGAGAAAAAAACCACTTTTGAATATGGTCTTGAGAAAAGAGGACCGACTAGCCAAAGGAGTAATGTTATGGAGAGTAAAGTTTATAAAGGAAAGAGAGGTCTAGAAAGAAAATCTTCAGGAAGAAGGGAAAACCTAACTTTGGCAGGGAAGAAGAAAAAAGAAGGGAAGGAGTAAAGTGAATAAAAGAGTATATAGAAGAGAGGAAAAAGAATAGAGGAGGGGGAATAAAAAGATATAAAAAGTTTGAAATAAGGAGAAAAAAAGAAAGGGGAAAGTGACCTGTGGGTCTATAGTGCAGTGGTTAGCACTCCACAGGTCAGATCACAAGATACCGGTTCAATCCCAGGTGAAGACGATTGAACAGTTCCATATGGTATCTGGCACCATAACCTAACATGTGCTGTTTCTCATGCGAAGTTGTTTCACACGCTGATCCAGCGGGCGTTGAGATTGTGTTCTCCAGTTAAGGTGCAGTGGCACATCGATCGTCCGGTTGGTGTTACGATGATCGTACTACGTTTAGTGCATTCCCGGTTCTCACAGGTCGCTTCCCTCTCCTATAGTCTACGAGACTATAAAAAGAATCCTTCGTGAACAGGTTTCAACAGGTTCCCTGCTCATGTCGTACCCAATCACCCAAACATCCTCCTGGCATGGCAGACTCCATGCAAAAAAGACAAAAAAGAGACTAATTCTAAACTGATCTATCCCAATATGGAGCTTGAAGATCTATTCCAATGTGGTGTTCTCCTGAACTTAAATTGGACCGAAAAGGGCAAAGGTTATCTGCCACAGGTGGTGACAATCCAGGCAAAAATCGTCAAGACCAAGTGAGTCTGGTGAGGATCGTCAAGATTAAATCGGAATCCAAGCAAGGACGCCAGTTCCACAGGTGGTGAAAACGGTAGTGCTACGATATGCTAGTGGTACATCCCGAGGATCAGTGATAACAGTGACTGGAATACTGGGGTTAGTCTCTATAATAATATTCCATAATCACTTGCTCCCTGCAATAATGGACCAG